>BRDA01079588.1:0-11431 GCA_036984385.1 Crenuchus spilurus
AAGAATAAGCTGGATGGATAACATCAAGACATGGACTGGATTATCAGGTGCTAGCCTGCTACAAGCAACCAGAGACAGATGGCATTGGAGAGAAGCTATATATATATATATAGCTTAACACTTTTAAGTTTACTAAATGATTCCTTATGTGTTCCTTCATAGTCTGGATGACTTATGATTGCACACAATGGAATTTGACGTCAGCATTTAACCCATCTGTGAAATGAAACTAGTGAACACACTAGGCTGTGAGAACATGTGCCCAAAGCGGTGGGCTGCCCTATCCATGGTCCTCAAGTTGGGGGTTAGGACTTCAAGGGCACTCCAGTCATGACCCACCCAGGGAATGAACAAGATCCATAACCACCAGACCACAGCTGCCCCCATTCTACCCAGTAATATAAATGATGTTTATCTTGATGTTGCTTTTACCAAAATCAAACCTCACCTGGTCACACTGCGTTTTAGTCAAGTATTGTTTAAGTATCAAAACACATGTTAATGCCAGGCATAAACAGGCTCACTGTGTGTTTATATATTCCTGTGTATGTGTGAATTAGTCCACTGCTTGGTTAGATGAGCATCAGTCTGTTTACTCTCTTGCTCCTGAGTTAGTGCTACCATTGAGACTGTCTAATGACTGCATGTGACTGAGTGTGTGTGTGTGTGTGTGTGTGTGTGTGTGTGTCCTTGCGCTGGAGTGTTAAGGCCAACACTGAGACTGTCTGATTGAGCTCAGCATGATCCAAGCCTGGGGTCAAAGGACAGGACACAGTCTACTGTCATGGAAACTGTAGACAAAGATATATTTACTCTGTCTACCTCCACAGCAAAAGAAATATTTCACATACTTCAAACAAATCTAAAAACAGTTCAATCATAATTAGTAATGTCGACCAATGAATCACTCTTCTCAAATGTAATGAAATGTAAATATATACAGTAAATGATTTACGGCATCTTAAATTATTCAAATATTCAGTTTGATACATCATAATCACAACATTTTTTATATTTTAAAATGACAAAATTATATATAAAATTAGATTTCTTTACTTTGCAACAGCATCCCACTGTTATGTATCCTCCCATTAATCTGGGAGAAAATTGAAAAAATTTGTGACTATTCTAAGAATTCTTTTAATCAGACATTAACCACAAATAGGCAGTTTTCTTTATGCTTAATGCTTATGCATTATTAGCTAGCTAATTTATGTTGTAAGTGAGTCATACCTCAACTCATTTCTATGCATTTCAGTAATTTCTGCAAATATTTAAACAAATAAACATGTGCAAAATGAAGCTATTCTTTTGACTGTAGTATTTACCAAAGCCAGTCTCAAATCTATTTTTTTATTCACACATTTAATTCGGTCCATCAGCTAATTTTCAGGTCTTTGTGACCCTAGTTACAGTTGTAAGAAGTGTGAAAATGCAAAATAATTGAAAACCATGGGATCAGAGACACAGATTAGGTTATGCTTAAAAAAGCTAAAGAACCAAATAAAGACTGGTGCACTATGGAGCATTTACCATCTTTAACAAATTAACAAACAAAAAACAATCCTCCAGACAACAGTAAATAAATACTAAAGCATCTCCAAAAATGTACATATTTTGAAAAAGATAATTTGTTTACATCAAAAAGGGAAATGTCATATTTTATATTCATTACATGTAAAGTGACATATTTCAAGCTTTTATGGTTTGATGTTGCTACTCTTTCGATGGTAATTTACTTGAACTCAAAATGAAATATTCTACTACAAACCCCATTTTCAGAAAACTTGGGACACTTTCCTGGTTACACTGAAATCTGTTATTTGGTTATTCACTCAATTCAGAATTGAAGGATTTCTACATCTACATTGCAGTCAATCTACAGCTCATAATATCATGAAAAGATTCAGGGAGTCAGAGGAAATTTTGGTGCATAAAGGTCAACGGAGGAAACTGCTGCTGTACATATACCATCAAGTCCTCAGGTGGTACTGTTTGAAAAACTGTCATGGATAAAGCCATGTGGGATTGGGAGAACTTTGGAAAATCACTATCGCTTAACACAGTCTGCTACTGCTTCAAGAAATGCAACCTGAAATTGTATTATGCAAAGATGAAGATGTATATTAATTTGATGCAGAAACATCAGCAAATTCTCTGGACCTGTAGTCATCTAAGATGGACTGAAAGATGCTGGAAATGTGTTCTATGATCAAATGAGTACTCGTTTCAGCTTGTTTTGGAGAAAAATGGACATTGGATTCTATATGACAAAAATGAAAATCCATCGAGACCAGCACCCCAATCTATCAACAGAGGTCACATGAGGAGCAGCCACACTGGCTCTCAGTCAGAAGACACAGATGAGTCAATCACACCTCCTCCACAAGATCATCTTAGATACCACAGCGCATGCACATCAAGTCCCAATGTCTCTTTACCACACATGCCCATGAACTGCTCTGCACAACACCAGCGGACACTTCCAAGGCTTCCTGAGTGAAGGCAAAATGGACGAACCAGTGGAAGGCAGCAGGGTAATCTACGCTTCATCACTACATCAAATACCCAAGAAGTTTCTGTCCAGCACCTCATCCTTAAGGAGTGGACAAACATTAATCACTTGAGGACAGGGGTTGCTTTGGTGCAGTATTGCAGAAGTGGGGTCTCGCAGACAGTGCCCACTGTGAATGTTGGGGCCCATCACAGACAGTAGAAGCTGTTATGACTAGCTGACCCAAATTCCAGCCACTGAATGGTGCTTGTGGATTAATGGACCTGGATGATGAAACACTGGATTGGTTTGCAGCAACAGAGATGAAGGTCTCTGGACACATAGGTCAGAATGTCATGTGTAAGGCAGGGTGTGAAACAAATAATGAGCAGACAAACACAGATATGAACAAAAGAGGTTTACTAGACAAACGGGGATGACCCAAAGACATAAGCCAGTACGCAATCCAAGGTCAATAACCAATAAACATGAGGCAAAAGGGCTAAGCAGAAGAATAGTAAGCACTCAGGTAGAGGTCCGAGAACGACAAAGGAACTGAACAATAATAGAGAAAACAGGCCTCAGCTACTCTAATGTTATTCTAAGAAAAAAGGCTAAAGGTGAACCAGGACTAGGATAAGCTAACAGGCTAAGAAAATACAAAGGATAGCATATGGTTAAGTTAACAAATAGAACAAGTTAAGACTAAAGCTAAACTAGTGAACAGATTAAGGGCTAGAGCTAAGGTCAGAGTCAGAAAAAGAAGAAAACATCAAAAACACCATAGAAAAGGAAATGCTTAGTATAAATCGGCAAGATACAATACTTAGCAATGAGTGAGTGAAAGAGACCTGACTTTATAGGAGGACCGGTACATTTGGCCCAGAGGTCACGTGAGGAATGGGAAGCAAGTGCTGATGGGAAATGGAGTCGAAGAGAGAGAAGTAGGCATGGGAGCATGACACATAACAATGCCTGCTGGGTATTCACATCAGAACATCAGGTAGAACCATGAACTACTGCTTCATACTAAATATCTCCATATCCTTCAGAGACAGTGTCCTCAGTTCATCTCACAGATTTTCAACTGGGTTTATATGAAGGGTCTATGAGGAACACTGCAAAAGTTAAAAAATTGTTCAAAATGGTTAATTAGACATTTTCCTGTGAATTTTGATATTATGTTTAGATCAGGGGTGTTAAATTGGGTTTACTCAGACTACAACCTGTCAGAAATTTGCAGATGTTTTCAACTTTCTCTTTCAACTCAAAACTGAGTTTCAGACCAGTGAATATCAAATGTATGTATTTTTTTATCCAACTCTAGTATGGTCAGTGACTCCAGACCAAGCAGTTACCTTTAATACCCAATGAAAACTGTGAAAATAAAACAACAAGCATGTGTTCATATGTGTACAAGACCTCAATGATAAAACAAAAGCCAACTGAGAGGCAAGAGTATCTAAAGCCCAAAAAATCCACAATTGTGCAAACAACGAAAAAAGGCAGCGCTTCTATTTCAAAGTCTCGAAATAACCAAGTGGGTAAAAACGGCTAATTGACTAAGTGACTGTTACTAGAAGGATCGTTAGATCTACTATTGCTTCATTATTTACACTGACTTCCTCTGAGATCGCTACCTTGCCGTGGTGGAGAAGCTTGAGAGTCCCTTTGAATCTAAGAGCGATACCATCTGGAGCTTTGCTCCTGGTAGGGTTACCCTTGATGGTAAGGTTGAAGAGGAGGTTCCAGACAAAGAGCGATCACAATCCCCATCCAATGGGACCTGGAACTGTGGGCTGCAGCACAGTTCTTACAACTTTTGGTGTTATTTTGCTTAGATGCTAGTAACACTGGATGATGATTTTTCACGATGAGGTGTATGTGGGTACAACTTAGCACAACGTCAAGATGACAGTCGGCAGGGCTGACAAGAGAATGGGATGTTTAGTCAGTCTATTTATCCCACAGAGCACAAATTAAGTTGCTGAAGATCTCATGAATGAAGATGATGACCACTGAGCAAGTCTATGAGATGCTAGAACTCAAAAGGAGTTACTGATGCACGTTAAATCCTGCGAGATTACGTTACTTCGGTCATGTGATGAGGCAGCACATGAGAGCATTGAAGGAAGTGTTATGACTGTACTTGTGGAGAGAGTCAGAAGACGTGGAAGACCAAGAATAACCTGGATGGATAACATCAAGACGTGGACTGGATTATCAGGTGCAAGCCTGCTACAAGCAACCAGAGACAGATGGCATTGGAGAGAAGTGACTCGTCTGTGCAGCCTACCATCGCGAAGCGATGACGGCGTATGACATGACATTTACATTGTTTTACTTTGTTACTTACTACCAAAGTAACAGCATCATGCTGTCTGAGGTAACGTGAGGTAAGTGTTTTGGGCCGCATTTGATTTGATTCAGCTTCAGGTTGAAATTGTGTTATACAGTTCGTATTCATTCAGTGTGTGATGGTTAGGGTTGCAACAGTATGAGATTTTGACGGTATGATAACTGTCTTAGAAAATATCACGGTATCACGGCTATTGCAGTATTTCACAAAAAGTATTCTAAGTTGCACTGACTAACAAACTATTGTAGAAAATAATAAATAAAGTAATAAAGTTCCACATAGTGATACACTTTTTCATGCCTATGATGCCATCCATCCAGTGGTGGTTCCTGATATGGGAGATATGGGCCACCACCATCCTTAATCCTTTATATAAATATATATATATATATATATATATATATATTTTTTTTTTTATTTAATGTATTTTATTTATTTATTTATTTGCATTATCTCAGTTTTTTATTCTGGACTTTCCTGCTGATTGTACACCTTTTTTTGTTTTTTGCTCTGACTTGTTAATTTATCACTAAACTAACTGACTAGTCCATACAACCTAATTTTACTATATTTGGATACTTAGTAGCATAGATATTGTACATTATAAATAGTAACACTGTTATATTCAATATAGTTACATTATTGTAAATGACCTTCCAGGGACTAATGTTCTACATTACCATAAACATAACCTAAAAAATCTAAATCATTTATGTAAAAACAAAACGAACAATGTGTGAATGAAGTCAACCTTTTCTTAGTTTTGGCTGTGTGTATTTTAGGTCATTACTACTGAATATCGCAGGACTGAATATTGGAGAACTGATGAAAAAGTCTACTTTTTAATGTCATGCACCTGCTTTGTCTCTTGTTTGCAATTGCATCTTCTCACCTTGCACATTGCATCATCAGGAAGAAAAACAAGGAATACAACAATGAAGGAACTATGTATGTGTGTGTCTGTGTTTGCTCGTCTCATCTAAAATGGCTCTTCAGAGGCTTCAGGAGAATGAAGTGTAGGTCTAATTGTGTTAGCTGGCAGGCCTGGATAGGACTCCTCAATTCATTCCTCTAGGTGGGTGATCAATAACGCATCTGAGCTTACCATCTACATTACAATGTCTGATAGAGGGAGCCTGACAGGGGTTTGTATGTGCTAAAGGCTCAACAGCTGACCAAATATGCTTCCTTCTCAACCATCATACAGTAGGAAAGAATGTAAGTTTACATTATATTTCTGTTAGACATGAATAGACTATGTGTGACCCTGTCTTTTAAAACCCAATCAAAGGTTTTCAAATAGGAGTTATATGCATATTTGGAAAGAGATCTGTTAAAGGAATCCTCACACCAAGTTTCATCTTATACTGTCCGAGACATAAAAAATAAAAAATGGACACCCCTGGCCCGGGTGGGGGCTGGGGGGATTGCGTTTGCTGGGGGGGTGTTTTGGGTTGGAGTGTATGTGTGTGTGTGTGGGGGGGTGCCGTTGCGGGTTGGGTGTGGTTTGAATGTTGCACCTATATAATAAAAGGTCTTACATTGAAAAGCAGCCTAAAACTGCCTTCAATGCTATTTTTTAAAATCGCGCACCATTTTCAGGTGTATCTTGCAGACGCTTTCATTGGTCACAACTTGCACTAGTGATGGGCTTTTATTGCTTTACTTAAAAGACCTCTTACAGCTCCCAAAGACTTTTCTTCTTTTTTTTTTTTTTTGCTGCTTGGTTTAAGATAGTAATAAAATAATGTCAATTCAACAGTGAATGAAATTAAATAAATGTAGAAATGTAAAAACAACTGAAATTTTTTTTTCTAAATTATATATTTATAGAGTTTGCATTTTACAGAAAGAACAGAACAAAAAAAGAAAATTATTTATATATATATATATATATGTATGTATGTATTTGTGTGTGTGTGTGTGTGTGTGTGTGTGTGTGTGTGTGTGTTTGTGTTTGTGTGTTTCTTGCTGCAACATGGTCACATATTTCACAATATCACAAAATGATTATTAATTGATAAAGGAATAGGGCATAATAAAGTAAAATAAGTAAATTATGTTTACAATACAGGCAGTATTACAAAAATCACATATCCTAGATCATATGTCTGTTTTGGATTTCAAAAATGAGCCAAATATTTTTTATGCCTGGAAATGTAGAAATAGATTTACATATGTCCTTTTTCATGACAAAATGTATTTATTAATTTATTTTTGTTTATATAATTACTTGTGTGAAATTATTTATTCAGTCATTTATATGTGCATTTCTTTAATTAAACTTATGTCATTTTTCATCATATGCAGAGATTTTTTTTTGTAGCTTCTCTCTCTCTGTGTGCAGCTGCAACAATTATAGTTAATACTAATATAACGAGTGGCTTAGCAGGCTAAGACGCTACCACTCTCTGGGTGGGTAGATGGCTCACTCTCACTCTCCCCTATTACTTACACATAATGTCCGCTGGCTCAGTTAAACTCAGTTTATTTGTGTCACAAGACATTAATACATCAGAATTAATTAAAAAAACATTCATCCAAACAAATCCAAATTTACCTGAAATGATACTGAAAGACGAGCCAGGCTAAAGTTGAAGCCAGGCTAAACATCAGCTGAAGACATCTGACCTGTGTATGTTTGGTGGGTGGATACATGAGCTCAAACACATTTCTACAGTGAAGAGAAGTAGATCAGGAGCCGAATGACACCCAACAAGCTTGTGTATTTTTGCAGTAGAAGTATCAGGATTCAAGGGGTCACAGAAACCTGTTTTTCGGGTACAATCCAAATGTTCGGTGAATTTCTTGCTGCACAAAATTTTTTTTGCTGAGTTTAAGTTTTGTTTTTGATACAAGCATGTACTATGATAGATATACTATTATGTTTCATTTACAGCAATAAAACCAAGCGGCTAATTTTTGTGGCTAATGTGAGTGATTCACTGAACAGCACAATATCACATTAAGTTACCTAGCGACTTTTGGCCTGGTTTTCCCAGACAGGTTCACATATGTAGGTTTGGTTAGTGAGCAAATACATAGAATAAAGGTAAAAAGGTAACAATTCCATTACTGCATGGAAGAGAGGAATCAGTAGTGTACCTTGTTACATTGCATAAGGAACATATGTGTTGGGGTCATTACTGAAAATGTAACCCATACTTCTTAAAAATCATATTGGGATTATTTATTACTTGGAAAAACCCTCAATACTCATTACATTACCTCTGCGCTAGTCTATGAAACCCAAATGAATTTGTACTAAAGTGACAAGAAACTCAGCTTGGTTAAAATGAAAGTTGATGCTGGATCTATAAAATAGAACCAGCTAAATAACACCTACAGCTCAAAATAAAACATTTCAGAATAAAGCAAATTTACAGAGATATTACTGAATGACATTTTTACTAGAAGGACTACATTTAGCACTGAAGGACAACAATACTGAGGAGCATATACACCACAGTATGGTATGCCATAAAGCCAAAATGCATTATACACACAGTAGCAACAAACTGTAATGTGGTCACATTTTTACTGTAAGGCTTTACATTATTTACTTTATTATAGAAAAAGTACTCCCAACAACATTTAGGTGAAGGGTCTATCCAGTGAACATGGTACACGATCTTGATCCTACTGTCACTAGCTTAAGGCCTGTGCACACTTACTCTAACAGAACATTCTTTACCCTATAAGTCAAATTCCAAATACGTTGGGGTGATGTGTAAAATGTAAATGATGGTAAATAAAAATGATCTGCAAATCTCATAAATCTCACAATAGAACATAGAACACATATCAGAGGTTGAAAGTGAGATAGTTTAACATTTCATGAAAAATATGAGCTCATTTAGAATTTATTGGCAGCAACACAATATTGGAGGTTTCTGTTCAGAGAACATCTTTCACAATGTGACATGATCACAGCACTTAGTATTTGTAATGTATATTGTATAGATTACCAATGTATTGTAATGTACCAATAATGTGTGACCTCATACAGACAGAATGTAAGTACATGAGACTCTGTATTTCTGCCCAGGTTGGCCATTTATGTTTTTCTCCAGCCTCCCCGTAGAAAATTACAAGCTGAATTAATGTCTATTTTCACCAAACTCAGCACTCTTATGATAATTTTAGCCATACAGACATACAGTGGAAAACTTTTTTGACCAGTACTAACTGCTGGATTTGGTCTATATACAGTAAGTACAACATCAGAAACATTTTACTGCACATGTGTTTTTGTCTCCTAAAGTAAAACATTGTAATTGTACTCTTAAATGTACAACATAATCTTTAAGCTTCATGTCTCAAGGAGAAACATTTATATCTTTTAATGACTGGACTTTTTAAAACAGTAAAATGAATGTAAACATCTGGAGTCAGATTAGGGTGAGGATAGTTGGCATAATGTCAAATACATTTATTATAACACAGGTTGATACAGTTATGTCCTCTAATTGGTACTAAATATGTACCTTTCCACCTCAGTGGGCACACTATGAGCAGAATTAGGACATGTTCAGTGTGAGGTGTACTCACTTGTGTTAGTTATTTGTACATTAATGACTGTGTGTTGAGTTCTGTTCAGAAGACAGTAAATCTGTACTGTTATACAAGCTGTACACTGACTACTCTCAGTTATATCAGAGTTTCACTTCTACCGTGTTGTCACATGAAAAGATATAATCACATATGTGCAGATATGTGAGGGGTGAACTCACTTTTGTGAGATAATGTATGTGCAGCTCACAGATGTCATCACTTTTTTGTCATTTTCATTTGGTAACAGTCTGGATCATTCATCATCTTTGGCACATAAATGTGATGTCTGTTTATCCCAAAAACAAGGTGAAATGTGAACTTTTGGTTAATCTCAGATATCTTCAAGCCAAGATATTTCACCAGTGTTTCTGTACAAAATGAATATATGGCTACAAGGCCATGTAGCTATATTTATCATGGGAACATGACAGTTTCTCAAACAATACCACATAAGGGCTTCATGGTCACACACATTCAGCTACAGTTTCTGCCCTTGGTGCATGAAAATTTCCCCTGACTCCCTGAATCTTTTTATGATATTATGAACTGCAGATGGTGAAATAACCTGCACTGAGCAACATTGTCTCTGAACTGACTGACAACCCTCTCATGGAATTTGGCACCAGGTGGTGAACCACAACTCATCCTTACTGGCAAAGACTAATCCTTTGGAGGATGCTCCTTTTACAGTCAATCTTGATGACCTCACCTGTTACCAGTTAAACTACTAATTGTGTTACCTTCCAGAACTGTTTCTTTTACTTATCTTTTTTTGCCTGAGTCCCAGCTTAGTGAGTGTGTAATTTATTTGTAATTTATTGTAATGTAATTTATTTTTGCTTTTGTATGTGAAATTCTGTAAATTGTCTGTAAATAGAAACTGTGCACTAAAGTCTGCAGAAAGTAATTTTGATTTCTTCACAGTTGAGGTAAACTTATTTTTACTTAAAAAACATCAAAATGTGTTTAGATGAGGCATATCCATACATTAGCATAAAACTGTAAAGAAGATGTAGTGAGAATGTGTTTAAACTGCTTGGTTGTAATCTAGAATCTGTACTAAAATTCACTGGGATTGACAAAAATGTTTACATGGTAGCACACTTTAATACGTCATACATTCTACAGAATGTGAGATAAGATAATAATGGAAACAGAAGAACAGATAACAAGAAAGAATGAGTGCGAGACAGAAGGTGTGGAGCTTAATTTAAGGTGCTTGCAATGTCTAGCACCAGTATGAGGTAATATGAGGGCATTAGGCAGCTGTCTTTATATTTACTGAATCTTGCACACCTTCAAATATGCATGAATTGTATGAGATGCCCAAAATACTAGATTTCCATATATGTCATCCTCAAAGTCTTGTTCCCTCTTTCAGTGCACCTTCATCTATTCACTACTGTTTCAGAGAACTCTCCCAGCTAGCTTTGTTTTTACTTTGTATTATCAACAAAGATACACTGGTAATGATCAAATATTATACAGCTGTACACACAGGGAGTTATACACATAGTAAGTTTAGTACCAGATGTTCTCCTTGGTGGTCTCAGCAATAACATGCATTTGTGAATTATTGAAGGCACATCATATCACTACTTATTGGTGTTATTCTGAGGATGTAAACACATACTGCCCAGGTAATTAGCTTTTGACATTTAATGTCATGTCATGTCACAAGCTGTCATCGCTTCGCGATGGTAGGCTGCACAGACGAATCATTTCTCTCCAATGCCATCTGTCTCTGGTTGCTTGAAGCAAGCTAGCACCAGATAATCCAGTCCATGTCTTGATGTTATCCATCCAGGTTATTCTTGGTCTTCCACGTCTTCGGACTCCTTCCACAAGTCCAGTCATAACTTCAATGCTCTCATGTGCATGCCTCATCACATGACCGAAGTAAAGTAACTTGCGGGATTTAACGTGCATCAGTAACTCCTTTTGAGTTCAAGCATCTCATATACTTGCTCAGTGGTCATCATCTTCATCCATGAGATCTTCAGCAACTTCCTGATGCACTTGTT
>BRDA01079589.1:0-10853 GCA_036984385.1 Crenuchus spilurus
TCTCTCTCTCTCTCTCTCTCTCTCTCTCTCTCTCTCTCTCTCTCTCTCTCTCTCTCTCTGCCTCTCTCTTTCTTTCTCTCTCTTTCTTTCCCTTTCTCTCTCTCTCTCTGCCTCTTTCTTTCTTTCACTCTCTCTCTCTCTCTCTCTGCCGTATTTTGAAAAGTCAGCACCAGTGGATAAATAGGTCATTTGATTTGTGACTCACTCATCTCCGATAAAACAAAACATCTACTCTGTTCATACACAAACAGAGAAACACCCTCACAAAGAACTTTTTTTGAGTCACGAGCCAAAATAACTTTCTAGCCTTTCATTGTATAAATGTACCCAATTTACAATTCACTACATCAAACATACATATTGTGAAAAATTGGGTGTCATACATTATTACATGTAAAGTGACACTTTAAGCCTTTTGTCGTTTTATTGTTGATCAGAATGGCTGATGGCTCAGATCAGGAATCCAGAATTTCAGATCATTCAAATATCTCATCTGGAGTTTGAGTAAATCACTATTCACACAGTATCAACATTAAATGTTTGACAAATGACACTTTACACATAGTTAATATTAAATATATGACAGTTGACCTTCACAGATGGTGGACAAACGTTTTCACAAGGTCTAATTTTTTGGGAGATGCACTAAGTATGATGCTGCTGCAAAACAAATGTTTATTATCAAGTCGACTGTGACTCCTGGTGACCATATGGATGGCGTTCCTCGCGAACATCCTGTTTTCTGTTTGGATCTTCAAGCTTCTTAATGACTTTTTCATGATTTCTCTGATTGAATCCATCTTGTTGCTGACTGTCCTCTTTTACTTTCAACTGATCCAAACAATCCTACCCCCTCACCGGGCACAGGCAGGGCATTACACTATCCTAACTAAGCCCAGAACAGGGCACCAATCCATCGCTGGGTGCACACTCACAGAATTTAGAGCACCCAATTCACCTGACCTCTATGTTTTTGGACTGTGGCAGGAAACCACCCAGATGGGGATTCGAACCCAAGACCTCAAGGCTTAGAAGCAAACGTGCTAACCATCAAACCACCGTGCCACCCTCAAATCTTATTGAATATTCCAAATAAGTACAAGTATGCATTGTGTTAGTAGTAGAAGTGATGTCTGGAACCACCTACCATACAAGAACCATTTTTATGCTCCATAAAGAAGCTTTCAGTTGAATATGCCAGTTTTTTTCCAGGCTGCCAGCAGCATCAGCGGCATTATTAAATGTTTTTCCTTATTAATATGACCGTTGGTGTAACATTGGCATGTCCTTTCACTAGAAGGGTAACCTAATCCCCAATCTGTGGACATTTTACAGTTTTTAGGCCTATGGTCCATCGAATAACTGACAAGCAGTACCTGCTGTTTTGAGAGAGAGAAAGAGTAAGTAGGTAAGACAGCAAACCTAGAAACAGATGGTCCATCAACACATGCAGCTAAAACTCACAACACCCCGCTGTCTAACCCCTCCCCATCCACGGTCCTGCTTACAGGAGCCCCGATGGCCCGGGACCCCCTCTCACCTCCAGCATGCGGAAGTGTGAATCTCGAGTTTTAAGAGCCAGGTAGAGATAAAGGGCGCTAAAAGCCGCTGCTCTGTTTTACGTCTCTGTGGGGTATTGTAAATCCTCTCTGATTTGTTTTTCTCCCCCCGATCCTGGTTCCAAGACATTTGTTTTTGCCTAGTTTAAGTTCATGTTTAATGATAAAGCCATTTGGTTGTTTTTTTTAGCATTCGTCAGTTAGCATGCTGTTCGAAATTCTCCAAAAACAATAGACCTCCGAAGGGCAACAAGGTCCTTTAATGTTGAAAATCCATCCAACTCTTTGTGGCACATGTAGTCCCTATAAATAAAACGGTGACTGGCGGATGATTATCTATGAGGGTAATTACATTCAACGTCTGCTAAATGGTTCTGCTTATTTATGGCCTTGTTTGTGATGTCCTCTGTAAAACCTATCATCAAACTGGCGTATATCATACGCGCCTTGTTATGCCAATATTTCATATAAATCGCAGAGCCATGTGTATTTATCCAAAGAGTGCCCTAATCGTTACAGCAACAAAGTTCCATTTTTCTTCAACCGAGCCAAACTCTTCCAACAGAACCTAATTACGAACCTTTCAAGGGATGAAAGGCTTTAAAAGCAGCTTTTTTGGCTTGGAGATGCATGTAAGTGCATCCATACTGGCTTGTTTGTTTGCTTCTTGACTTCCTGGCCTCTTCATTCCAAACGTGAACTGAACAATAACTCGAACCCTTGCGTGGCAGCTGACCGTGACCTTGCAGCCATGTTTTCCTGGTTTAACTTTTGTTTGTGCGCAGCGACAGCAGCCTTGAGTGTCTCAAAGTCTCTTTTTTTGGGTCTCGGGTGACCTTCCACCTCAAAAAAAAAACGTGGAGGAACATGGACAGAACCCATAATGGCTCTCTTCCTGCACCGTAAAGCCACAGCACCGAAGGCAATTAGAGTAGCTATGGTGACGAGCCCAGCAGGCCGGCGGCTCTCAAGCTCTAGAACTTCAAACAGAAATACAGGAGCAGGGCGGGGCGCCACGGAGCGGGACGGGCCTCAGCACGGAGGGCCTGGTTTGAATTAGAAACCTCACTTCTAGAGCTAGAAGAAGAAGAAGAAGAAGGAGGAGGAGGCGGTTTGGACCGTACGGTCTGGGTTTCATTAGAGCCAATTATCTTATCTGTTTCATCTCAGGACAGGCCCGCGAGGGCTGAGGGCCAAACTCACGCTAACACACTATAACATACACACACACAGAGTTGAAGAGCACACGTCTGGGCACAAACACTCAAAGCACTCGTATGCAAGTGCATTGCCAGAGCATTCAAACATAGACCTACATACTGCGTATTCTCACACACTGAACCCATGTAGACATATGTGGGGTGCATGGGGGTGCCCTACCCCCCGGCTCACATATATACATACACAGAAATGCATAAACATAGATACTCAGATTGCACCCCCGGAGAGAATGTATACATGTGCGCATGCATAAGGTATTCTTATGCACAGGCATGTAGTGCCCCTACATTTCCATTATAGTCCTTAGGGGAGGTAGAGGCAGACGTTTGGAAGACAAGCCTTATTCATATACAGTACATTAGCCTGCGGTGCTCATGTCAATGCCTTTCTGTAAAAGATGCTTTGTGACGGCCTCTTTTGTACAAAAATGTACACACACATATATATATACACTCATTATTCATATTATCATTACCAATCATCAGGATCCCCTACAAAGCTGCTATTATTTGGTTGGTGGATCATTCTCAACGCTGGAGTGAAAATAGTGCACCAACCAGCACACAGCATCCTGTGACCACCAATGAAGGACTAGAGAGGACAGCGCTAAGCTGCTGTTTATGACTTTACATCTACAAGTTGGACACACAAGGTAGATGTGTCTAATCTTGAACCAGAGTAACACACACTAACACACCACCACCACATCACATCAAAATGTATTTATATAACGCTTTTTACACACAAAAAAAGCAGCTTTACATAATTGGCATCAGAAAATGTGAATCAATAACTAAAACCCAATGTGAGTAAGCTAAAGGCAACAGTGACAAGGGAAATCTATTTCCCTGGCATTACAATATATTCAAAACAGTGCCGCCAGAATCCTAATGAGGGTCAGAAAGTATGAACATATTACTCCCATTCTAAAATCCCTGCACTGGCTTCCTGTCTCATCCCGGATAAATTACAAAATCCTTCTGCTTACATATAAATGCATTACTGGTCAAGCCCCAACATACCTACAAGAACTTCTCAGCCCCCAAAAATCAATCCGCACCCTCAGATCATCAGGCAGCATGCTCCTCCAGGTGCCCCCCACTAGGCTTCGAACTATGGGGGACCGAGCCTTTTGCTCAGCGGCGCCACGACTTTGGAACAGTCTCCCGGTCCAGCTTAGGTCTGCGCAGAGCCAGGACATTTTTAAAGCTCTTCTTAAGACCTATCTTTTTAAAAAGGCATATAGCTGTTGATATATTTTATATTTTATACATACTAATTGATGAGTTTTTGTTTTTATTTTGACTTGATGTTTGCCTTTGTTGTGGCACTTTGAGATTTTACCAAATGAAAAGTGCATTACAAATAAAATCTATTATTATTATTATTATTAAATCTCCCTCGATGCTGGAGGGAGAAACCTTGGGAGGAAACAAGACTCGCAAAGGGGATCCGTCCTCCTCTGATTAAACTACTGAGAGTAAACATCATCAGTTAAGCCTGACATTGTGCTATAGTGTAAAACAATAGTGATAATAATAGTGATAATTTGGGATCAAAATAAAAGTGCAACAGCTTGGAAGCATCAGTCTGATTATTGCTATCAGGAGTCTATTTCTATTTCTGTGTAATTGATGGTGGTGGATAATGATGAGGGTCCGAGGTTGGCAGAGGTACATATAGATGAGCGCTGATTGAGAGCAGTAAATGTAGGTGAGCAGCTGGCCTGGGGTTGAACGCAGGAGAATCCACCTCAGGAGCGGGAGGAAATGGCAGCAGTAGGTGTAGCTGAGCTGGTGGTCTGTTACGGACCGCAGGAGAATCCAGATATCAGTGTCACTGAAGTCCTGAAGAACAGGATGAAAGGAGTGAAAGTACACAGAGAAACAGATGGACTACAGTCTGTAACTGTAGAACTACAATGGTCAGTGGACCTAAAATAGACAATACATTTTATCTACACAGGTGCTCTGTGGTATCTGACATTATGATCCTGTAAGTTGCTAGGCGGAGCTGCCACTTGTTGATTTGTTGTTCCAGATTGATGTCTGGTGAATTTGGAGGCCACTGTTGGTAGGTACTGGGCACTGATGACTGGGGGCTCAGCACAAGGTTCTTGGACCTTGTCAAAGTGTCTCAGATTGGCATGCCTAAATATGTCTCCAGTATCCAACAGTGGAAATCAAGTCCTTCCTAACCGTAGGCTGCTTTGAGTTCATCAGTCTGACTACGTCAATTCAGGAAACTGTCCTCACTGACCCTGTGTGTCTATCTCCACAGTTTTTCTAAAGGAAAAACCCTCACTTTTAATGGTTATAATGGTCAGCCTGTATTCCTTTATTAATGTATCACCATTAACATTGCATTACATTACATACTACAGTGCAGTGTTGTCCAAATCCTGCTCTAGAGGGTGTAGTAGCAGCCTGTACCAGCACTGCTTTTATATAGAAAGATAATTTGTAAGTAATCAAGTAAAGTTGGGACACCTGTAGACATTGTTTGCCTCAGCTTTCAAGGCTTCTTTTACTTTCATTGGTGCAGAACAGCTGTAAGTGGTTAGCCGATTAGTTATTCTCCGAAACAAGTTTTATTACAGCTCTGACATTTGCATTGTTTTCCACCTCTGACCGTTTTTACCTTTTCAGGTTTTTCACAGGCCTTGAACTTCTTCAGTGGCAAGACAATGACATCAAGTAAGGACCAGTAGTGTTTTCCGAAAGCCAACAAGTGTCAGAGCATTGAACATCTTTCAGAAAACTTGGATTTCAACTCCTCATTAGAAGTATTTAATTCTTTTGGCACCGAGGTGCTGTCACTATGATGTGAGGATTGTGAGTTCAAAGCCCGGTCATCAGTGTTAAGTTCGTTAACGATAATTATGACAAAAAATATTTCGTCAACAAAAACTAGACTAAAACTAACAATAACTAAATGACTAAAATGTGACTAAAACTAATATACATTTTAGTCAGAAGACTAAGACTAAAACTAAATCAAAATCACCTGTCAAAATTAACACTGCCGGTCATGCTGCTTGGCCTCAGCAGCCAAAGCCCGAGAGAGCAAAATTGGCCATGTTCTCTCAGGGTTGGTAAGATGGCACTCTCTCCGCAGCACTACTAATTCATGTTGGCTGGCTCAGGCATCTGCCAGGCGATACATCAGAACTGGGAATCCTGCGCTTTCCTCCGAGCGCTTTGGCTACCCAGTGGCAAAGTATCGGCATCAGTTGGAAAAGAGGCGGAGCTTGACTTCACATGCATCAGAGGAGGCTTGTGTTAGTCTGCACCCTCCTAAAGTCAGATACATTACAAGTGATGGGGAGTATGATGGTTGCTGTTCTCACTCTGCTCATGCGCACTTCTACCACACGTCCTGTTGGGGTGCATTCAACAACATTCGATTTCAGGGTGCGTTCACTAACAAGTCCATGAGAGTGTCTAATGCATTACTGCAAACATTACAGGGAGAGTCAACAAATGGGAGGGTTGATTGACTACCAAACACAAAAAAACTAACAAAACATATAGCCTAACCATGTTCTCTTAGACTTCAGTCAATAACTTCTTAAACATTCTTAAAAATAAAGGTGCATCAAAGGGTTCTGCAGAGAATGTAAAGCTTAAATCAGTGTTTTTCAAAGGTTTGCATTATATATGGAGGTTAAGGTGATGACTAAAGAACAGTTTAATGTCCTGCCCTGTGCCTGATGAAGGAGTAGAGGACTCACCCCAACCCTGACCAGGATTAAGCGGATAAGATAAAGGATGGATGGATGGATTACTAAAGAACCCTGAAGGTTTGGAGACAAAAGCCAATACAGAATTACACAAAGCAACCCATACTGGCACCTTAATTTTGGCACTTAGTCTGTTATAATATTCATTATACATACGACCAGTGCAGAGGTTAATGATCTTGAGAAACTGGGCATTAAACTTTAAACAAGACCGAGTCGCAGAAATGAGAGAAAAATAGCAAAAAGCACAGGAAACATCTCTCTAACATCTCAATAGTTTCTACTAGACTCCCCAAAGGAGACTCTCCTCAGTATTATGTGTCTCCTCTTGAGTTTTAATAGAGATCCCAATAAAGTCTCACCTTGTGCTCAGATTGGCTCAGGTAATAACTTGTAAGACTTGAATGAGCCATCAATGAGCGACATTTGAGCAATCAAGTTTTCCTCTGTTCTCTTGGAGTTTCTTGGAGTTCTAGTCTCTTTCTCTTCTCCGTTCACACTCCATCTCTTATCGCACTCCCTCCTTCATTCTTTCTCATTCCCTCTGGTCTTCTCGACTTCCCCAAAACATCCTTGCCCTGTATGAGCCCATATCACTCACACTGTACTGATCTCTCTCTCTCTCTCTCTCTCTCTCTCTCTCTCTCTCTCTCTGTCATTCTCCCTCCTGTCTTATTTCACTGGAGAGCTTGCTGCTTTATTAACTGCCAACAGTTCATAACCAGTGCAGCTAAATCAACTATGCCCTCCTGCCCCCCATCCCACCAGATCTGTATCCCAGCTTTTCGGACCGTGGCAGCTAAACGGCCAAAGATGAATGGATGAACAGAGGAGACAGAAGAAAACAAACAAAAGGCCTGCTCCTTAAACTAAGCAGACGTGCACTCCCGCGGCCGGCTAATTCAGCCTAATGAACTGTGTCACAATCAGGCTGCACTTAACCAGGGGAAACGCTACATTTCATTTACTCTAAAGCCAAGCGGCAGTGAGGAAACTCCTAACATAAACACTGTGTAAGCAATAGCAGCCTCCGTGACATGGAAGCCACCCTACAGGACACTGAGCAATGTGCAATATAATGTTTTATAGGAACTGCTGCATGATGCAAAAATATCACCAAAATCACTATAAACCTGTATACTTATGTCACCAGTATCAACAGTCACCAGTATCACTATAAACCAGTGTACTTATCACCAGTATCACTATAAACCTGTGTACTTATATCATTAGTATCACAAGTCACCAGTATTACTATAAACCTGTATACATATATCACCAGTATCACTATAAACCAGTGTACTTATCACCAGTATCACTATAAACCTGTGTACGTATATCACCAGTATCACCAGTAACCAGTATCACTACAAACTAGTGTACTTATCACCAGTATCACTATAAACCTGTGTACTTATATCACCAGTATCACAAGTCATCAGTATCACTATGAACCAGTGTACTTATATCACCAGTATCACCAGTCACCAGTATCACTATAAACCAGTGTACTTAAATCACCAGTATCACTATAAACCTGTGTATTTATATCACCAGTATCACCAGTCAAGAGTATCACTATTAACCTATGTACTTATATCACCAGTCACCAGTATCACTCTAAACTAGTGTACTTATCACCAGTATCACTATAAACCTGTGTACTTATATCACCAGTATCACAAGTCACCAGTATCACTATGAACCAGTGTACTTTTATCACCAGTATCACCAGTCACCAGTATCACTATAAACCTTATATACTTATATGCCCAGTATCACTATAAACCTGTGTACTTATATCATCAGTATCACTATAAACCTGTGTATTTATATCACCAGTATCACCAGTCAAGAGTATCACTATTAACTATCACCAGTATCACCAGTCACTAGTATCACTCTAAACTAGTGTACTTATCACCAGTATCACTATAAACCTGTGTACTTATATCACCAGTATCACAAGTCACCAGTATCACTATGAACCAGTGTACTTTTATCACCAGTATCACCAGTCACCAGTATCACTATAAACCTTATATACTTATATCCCCAGTATCACTATAAACCTGTGTACTTATATCACCAGTATATTCAGTCCCCAGTATCACTATAAACCAGTGTACTTATATCCCCAGTATCACTATAAACCTGTGTACTTATATCCCCAGTATCACTATAAACCTGTGTACTTGTATCACCAGTATCACTATAAACCTGTGTACTTATATCACCAGTATCACCAGTATCACTATAAACCTGTGTACAACTTGACTGTTACTCAATGAAGCTACTAAAAATACATTTAGTAAAAGTACTAAAAATCTAACTTATATTTGATTACTTCACCAGATTTGTAACGAGACTTGTCATGTCATTGTTAAATGGCTAACTAGGTGACTTGTTGTGCTAAGTTATCCAGTTACGCTAACTGGTTACCAATAAAAGTTACATACAAGGACTTGGATATGAGTATGTGTAAAACAGACTGAGTATAAGTAGTGAATTGTTGTGTCTAAAAACAATAATACTATATTACTGTGATATTATTGCTTTGTCTAATAAAAACAACATAAGAAAACATACTAGACATACTTACAAAAAAAGTCCACTGTTGTATTACAGGGTGTGCTGTATGTTATTTACAAAGTATTTCAATGTAATGTTTATGTATACATTAAATAAATATATACACCAATTTGTCTGCTTTTTGCTTGTTGCTGATGTCCTTGTGAGCGAGATTGAAGATTTTAGTCACTATTGTTTTAGTATTTCATCATTTCTTGTTTGTGCTGTTAATCATTACTGTTCCATTTTCTGCATTAATGTTTGAAGTTCCTTAAATTATACAAAATAAACATGAAAATAAATACAAAACTAGACTATTTCCTTTTTAAAATATACTGTGCATATATTTTACTCCAAAAGGGTTAAATGGATGTATTAAAGAAATATAAAAACTCATAAATACACTCATTTGTCTGCTTTTTTGCTTATGGAATTTAATAAACAAAACAAGTAAACAAACCAGAATATGTTTATATTTGACATTCTTCACAGTAGGCACCTCTTGCTTAGATGCAGCTTTCTTGGCATTTTCTCAGTCAGCTTTATGAGGTAGTCACCTGGAATGTCTTTCAGTTAACAGCTGTGTCTCGTCAAGAGTTCATGACTTGCATTTCTTGCCTCTTAATGTGTTTGAGACATCAGTTGTGTGTGTACTTTGAAGTCAAATCTAAAACATGTTTTGGTTTGTTTAACACTTTTAAGTTTACTACATGATTCCTTATGTGTTCACTCAGAGTCTGGATGACTTCAGTGTTTATTTATAATGTCCAAACTTTTGACTGGTACTGTAGTTAATGTAAAAAAAAAGTAATTTTGAAGCATTTCTATTGGTCCAATCATCTTGAAATGTTATTACAATGTAAAAAAAAACTTCGGTGGAGATGAGATGATGTAAAAAATTTAAAACCCAAATATATTTGTGGACACATGAAATGCTCTTCAAATTACTTTCAATTGTTTTGTTGTAGCATGTCTACTGAAGCACAGAGATCACTTTTAGTTATACGTAACGCTGGGTTATTTTCTGGTAACCTCTGGAAAGCTGTTGCCTTTTGTGCCAGAACATTACAACAGATGTGCTTCACTGTCAGCTCAACCAAATTCCCTGAAGCTGTTTCCAGACACTTCTTACATTTGATGAATAACATTAACACCCACGACTGCGCTCCATCAATACAATGGATGGACAGCTTCGCTATGAGCTGTGCTTGATTCAGTTCTGTGAAGCAGGAGAAGGAAAGATCTACGGCACCAATCCTGGAACAGGACATAAAACGTCTTTTGTTTTGTATTTGAACTCTCGATGACTGGGCAGGGTTTGACAAAACTCTTTAGAAATACATCAGGCTGTAGTATTGGGCCTCATTCACAATGTTTGAGGCCATTAAAGAGTAAAACATCCATACTGCACGAGTCGTCCTCTTGCACCACACTGTACCTCCAACACCTATCCCACAATGCATCTTCTTTATGAGCTGTTTCCTGAAGTCTCTGCTTTAGGTAGTGAAGGGGGATGGTGGAACTGGGGTTTGGGGGGAGGTTGGGAGGGTTGGTGTGTGAAATTTTTGCCACCATCTGAAGAACTCCGCTGATTGGCTCCAGGTGTGGAAGGTCCAGCTCGCTGTCTGACTTCATTTCCTGTCGCTGCTTCATCACACAGCACAGCTCCACCACCTCGCTGTCTCAAAGGGGAGTCTGGGTAACAGAAGAATAAACCCTGCAGGTGTGCAGCTCACTCATTTTCTCTCTCTCTCTTACTC
>BRDA01079591.1:7671-18319 GCA_036984385.1 Crenuchus spilurus
TATTTTGATACGTACCCATACATAAAACTACACATAGACTTTCATAATAACATGAAAACTAAAAATAAAACATCATCAATATGAGTTATTATACAAGCTTATTACAGTCATTATAAGGTATTATGCATGTCATATAATGCATTATGAATACAGGATTCATAGGAAGTGTTACCAGCATCTTTAATATAACCAATAAAGGTGGACACCATATGACAAGGGCAAAGACAAGAGGATGAGGAACAGGTGAAGAAAGGGAGGAGATGCTCAGGTGAGGGGAGGGAGGAGAGCATAGATTGGTGGGGAAAACACTTGGAGGCAGGGATGTACAAACAATACAAGATAGGTGTGGCACAAATATCAAAATCAAAATGAGCATTAAAAAGACAAAGGCAGGAAGTAAATATGAAACAGAACACAAGTGGACAACTACTACAAAATAAAAATCAAAAGTACAATAATACTTTCAGATACACATCAAAATACATACCCATGCATAGTTTTATTTTGGTGACTTGGCTGAGTAACTTCACTAAATAGCCTACCAATGTACTTAGCTAAGTAGTTATAACTAGTAGTTATCTACTATAACTAGTAATTACTATAACTAGTAGTTATAGTAGTTATACAGTAAGTAGTTAACTACTTAGCTAACTTCAGTTGTTATTGTTAGCTAACTTCAGTATATTTAGCCAACTAAAATAGAATATGTCATCAGCTAGTTAGCAAACAATAATTACTTGCAACTTTCTGAGAAGGTACTCTCTCTCAAGGTAATCTAAATCTAATTAAATATTACAGTGTGTACAGTTATCTTCCACTACTGTCATCAAATGTTTTCTTAAGTAATGTTACAACAATTGAAAAAAACAATACTGATTTTGATGTGTGATCGGAGCTGTGCTGAGATGAGAAATGGCAAATGCATGCGGGTTGTGTCTGACCCATGTGTGTAAACTTGATGTGTATATGCAAAAGCTGTGTTTCTTCATAAAGTAAGAAAGGAAAATAAAAATTAATATTTGTGCTAAACAAAAACAAGATATTTACTGGATATTTTGAACAGAAAATGATTAAAGATTCATTTATTTAAAATATACACCATAGAACATATACCAAACACTCAGACATACATGAAGCAACAAAGAAAATGAATGTGGGTCATTTATGACCCATGTTGTGCATTAGAGGGGTAGTGATACAAAAAGGGTTTTTATTCAAAATAAAAAAAAACTAAAATAAGGATGTATGATGATCAAAAACGAGTTAATTGAGGAATACCTGGAATACTGAATGATTAAATTAATTTATTACAAAGATATAGAAAATGAAAACTCAGCCTGTTGTACATCAAAGGGTTAAGCAAAACAGAGAAAGTTGTTGGGGGCATCTGGTTCTTGAGCTCTTGAGAATGAGAGATGTAATATATTTCATTTTCTTTCCATTTGAAAGTCTAAAGGTTTTCTAGGACAAACATATTCTAGTCATTGAGAGTCTGAAGTACATATGGTACCACATCTGGCAGATCACAGTTCACTGAAATGGCATACCTACAAAGCCACCAATTCCAATGGTCCATTCCTCCTGCTGTGGAACCCTCTTCCTTTACATAAGTCCACCAAGGCCCTGAAACCTTCTTGTGTTGACATTATGGATGTAGAGCCTTCTAATTCATTCTCTCCACCTCTACCTCATTGTGAAACTTCAATAAAAACAATGTCTCTTGGTCTCTCTGGCTTCCTCATTGTCCACAAGCCTGAGGAGGACAGAAACTCAATTTTGTTTGAGCATATACGTAGACCAAATGACTTACCTAGCATTGCTTCTCCAGGCACATCTGTCCTTGTCTAGGTATGTAAATGAGTGGTTGAATGGCTCCACATCACCTTGCCTGCCACCCCCCCACACACACACACACACTCATTTACCCACTACTAACCAGTCTATCCTCACACTAACTACATACATACTTGGAGGAGGGCAAACACTACTGGAACATTTCTTTCTATGACCACATTCCCATTCCCAGTTTCTCAACACTAAACATTAATAATATGGATTAACCTTTTAATGGAATCCTTGGGAGCACACATCTTCATATGATGATTGAAATGGTAAGCGGGGGGCCTCAATGCACAAACTGAGTCTTCACGCTAAAATGGATAACATCTCGGTGAAACTTGAGGCTCTGCTGCGGCGATTGGAATCTATTGAGAAATCAATGGCTCCAGTGTAAGCTCTCACAAATTGAGAATGCACGCATCAAATTGAAGATGTTTTCCTTATTCGGCTCCCTATCTTGGTGGTCTGACCTTGACTGCCCTGCCATGAAATTCTTCCGCAGTGTTGCTATGGCTCTGTCATCCTATCTTGTTTTCCTGATAAGGGGGATGATTTGTTGGGTGCCTGGAAGCTGTTCAAGGATACACAGCTGCTGTGCTCATCACATGACAAATTGCGTACTGAGAAACACAAACTCTCTGACTGCTAAAGGAGCAAACAACCTGTCGTCCCCTGCCCCACCCTCCTATTACTACCCGTTAACCCATTACCAACCGCTTCTGACAGCTTACTCCCAGGCGGGGCATGCCAACTTCATTGCGAGAGCGCTCTGACGCTGTCGGACTCTGTCGATGCTGGCCTATCTCCATTCCTTACCCACCTACCCACCCTGCCCTATCCCCACCACTTGCTATGTCTTGTCATTGTGCTTAGGCGTAATAGTTGACTTTTTTTTCTTTTCCCACCTTGTCTCCTATACTGTGCCCCACTTAGGGCACTTAGGTCTTGGGGTTGAGGGTTTTTTTTATTTTTTTATCACCTCCCCTCCTTCCCCAATGTGTTCCAATGTTTTTCTTCTGATGATAATTTAGCTGTACATGTACTTGTGTACTGAAAATAAATTGATTCTGATTCACCCATACAGCACAGCAGCCCCATCACCCAACACCTCCCTCCCAGATAAGATGGAATGATTCTTGGCTTACATTTCCCAGAATTCCCACTTCCCTCTGCAACTGGGTCCTGGACTTCCTGACCAACAGACCACAGTCTGATAAGATCCACAGCATCTCTTCCTACACCATAACTTCTCTCTCTCTGCTCTCGTGGAAGGCGGTCGCACTTTCTCCCTCTCCACCCTATCTTACCCTGCTTGCTTCTCTTGTCTTGTCTACTCAGAGCTTCTCATAGCACTGTCCTGAAGATACAAATTATGGAATTAAATGGTCTCTCAACACTATTGACACTGAGAAGTTTGGGTTTGGGGAGCCCACCTGCCCCGATGGGATGTTTGCAGCTGGATATGTGATTGAGTCATATGCCTGGCTGCACGAAGAGGACGTTATTCGAAACACGGACTGGGGTACTCTGCAGATTGGAATAGGAATGCCTGTTATCGGAAATTAAAGAGGTCAGGCCAGCTGTCCGAGCCCCCAGAAGCTGCCTGTGG
Source organism: Crenuchus spilurus (assembly GCA_036984385.1). NCBI lineage: Eukaryota > Metazoa > Chordata > Actinopteri > Characiformes > Crenuchidae > Crenuchus > Crenuchus spilurus. The sequence continues at coordinate 11,120 of BRDA01079591.1, forward strand.
ATTATACGATGGGCAGAGCTGATGACTCTCAGACTGTATAAACTTTGGTTAGGATAACAGCTTGGAGAAAAAGTCTCAGCTCTGCAACGGTTTGGATTCTTGAGGGACTAATGAATGACTTTAAAGTAACCACCATAAATTTTGGGGTTATTTGCAGAAAATTTGTGTCTGATCTCCTTTTTCAGCTCCCTACCTCGGCAGATATTTTGACTGCTGCCATATCTCCCCAAGGACGTTGGTATGGTTGCTATGAGCCTTTATCCTCCCCAACGTTCCTGAAGATAAGGGCTGTTTTTGTCTGAACCCCAGGACAGGGCACTCAGCTTTTCACCCCCCCCACTGCCCCAACCAAAATGCCTTTCACATGCTTATCCCCATGCAAGAGCACACGGATCTGTGGAAGCGCTGTAATGGCTGCTGTGCCGAATGGCCCCGGATGGCCGATGCTGGAGCTGGAATTTCTCTATCTCCTTACCCACCCCCCCATCCTCCCTCCCAATGACTTGGCTATGTCTGTGTGCATTTGTGCTTATGCAAAAAGGTGTTTTTTCACTTCTCAATCTTCCCCAATTACAATGGTACAGTCTGGGAGGATGTTTTTTTTATCTCCTATCTTTGTTAATGTTAATGCTGTTATTTTCAATCGTATGCAATTTCGTTGTATTTGTTGCAAAGACAATAAACCATACCTACCGTAACCCTCAGCACTGGCTTCCCTCAGGGCTGTGTGTTAAGACCCATCCTGTTCACTCTGCTGACATATGACTGCTCACCTACCCAATCAAGCTGTCATATTGTGAAGATGGTTCTCGGCCGGAAAAGGGTAGCTTGCCCTCTCCAGGTAGGTGGAGAAGTCTTGCCTCAAGTGGAGGAGTTCAAGTATCTCAGGATCTTGTTCACGAGTGAGGGAAGAATGGAGCGTGAGATTGACAGACGGATTGGTGCAGCCTCCGCAATAATGCGGTCGCTGCAGCGGTCCGTTGTGGTGAAGAAGGAGCTGAGCCAAAAGGCAAAGCTTTCGATTTAGCAGTCAATCTACGTTCCTACTCTCACCTATGGTCATGAGCTTTGGGTAATGACCAAAAGAATGAGATCGCGGATACAAGTGTCTGAAATTAGTTTCCTCCGCAGAATGGCTGGGCACTCCCTTAGAGATAGGGTGAGAAACTTGGGAGGAGCTCGGAGTAGAACCGCTGCTCCTCCACATCGAGAGGAGTCAGCTGAGGGACACCCTAGGGAGGAGACTATGTCTCTCGACTGGCCTGGGAACGTCTCGGTGTTCCACCCAAGGAGCTCGCTGAGGTGTCTGGGGAGAGGGAGGTTTGGGCTTCCCTGCTCAGACTGCTACCTCCGCAACCCGGCCCAGGATAAAGCGGTAGATAATGGGTGGATGGATGGATATTGTGAAGATTGCGGACTACAATGCAGTGGTTGGATGCATCACAAACAGTGATGATTCTGGCTACAGGCAGGAAGTGAAAAACATGGAGGGTTGGTGCAGAGAAAACAACCTCTGCATCAATGTAAAAAAAGACAAAGGAAGTGACTGTGGACTGTGTGCCCACTCCCACCCCCCACCCATCGGACAATCTGCAGTGGAAGTGGTACTTGGGTGTACACCTGAGTGACAACCTCACCTGAAGCAACAACACTTCCAGTCTGGTCAAGAAGGCACATCAGCGGCTCTACTTTATCAGATGGCCGAGGCGAGCTCAGTCCTCAGATCCTTCTACAGATGTGTGGTGGAGAGCATCTTGTGCTCAAGCATCATGGTGTGGCATGACAGGAAATCTTCAGAGGGTGGTGAAAACTGCACAAAAATTGTTTCAGTCAGCCTCCCCACCACCACTGACATCTACACCTCTAGATGCAGGAAAAGGGCCACCTGCATCATGAAGGACCCCACCCACCCAGCACACTCTGGGATAAGGCTGTAGTCCATAAAGTGCAAAACCACAAGACTGAGAAACAGCTTCATTGCAGAAGCTGTAAAACTCAAACTCCACTTAGGAAAACAAACACTGCCCTGACATTATATTACACTTGGCCATTTTAACAGATGCTGCTAATACTTACTCACTTATTCACATATCTGCTAATCTCCCCATGCCATGTTCAATACTCTTAATATAGTACAGTTTAAGTTATCTATACTCTTTTTCAATACTGCTCTGCATAGTGTACAGTCTATATTTACATTTACATTTTACATCAGGTACTGTTTTTGATGTCATGTTTATATGTACTGGTCCTATAAATCTTTGTGTTGTCTAGAGCCATGCTCTTGATTGTTATCACTTGTTGCTTGTTTCTTGGTAGATTTAAACCCCTCTGTGTGTGTCACTGGTCTTTTTGTATTCATATCTGTGTTTGGTTAATGTCAGTGCATGTTTATTTCCTTGGATGCTTTGCACACTCTACACTTTATTAAATCATTCACCTAATAGTCCTGCAATTGCGTCTTCCTTTCATGACCCATGCCAGGATACTGACGTAAAGACCAGCCTATAAAATAGATGCAACAGGGATGGAGGCTCTGGTCCAGCAGCAGGTCGAAATGATCAAGCAGCTGATGGATCACTTCTATAAGGACCAGGAGTGGATCAAAGAGGTGAGAGAACTACTTTTGGAGATTGCTCCCATACTGCCCCTCAACCACCTGTGCGCAGTAAAGCTGCTTCTCCAATCTGGACAGAGGGACTCACAGCAGGATTCAAACCCCCAGGAATTTTTTTTTTTGGGGGGGGCGATATAGCACCTGTGGCTCCTTCAGGGGAGAGGGAGAAAGGCCATTTCCAGGCCAAATATGAGTGGGGAGAAACGGGCAGAGAGGAAATGGAGTGTGGAGTTCGGGTCACAGTGGGAGCGCTCATGATCGCCAACAAGGAGTATCGTGCCAACAAGCGCTCCTCTGATAGTCAGGAAGAGAACCTGTTGTGGGACCTGTACATCCACCGGCTCTTTAGAGCAGAGGACATGCTAGAGGAGCTGAGGGAGATTGAGGAGGAGGATTGAGAGGAGTACAGGAGGCTATGAAGGCAGAAAGAGAAGGCTGAGAGGAAGAAGCAGGGAACTCCAATCACGCTTCGACTCTGGAGAAGATCAAAGGTGGGTTGAGGGAGTTCGCCTCTACCTTTCCTCCAGCAGACAAGATGAATTATGTCTGCCCTAATGCCGGAGACCTTCTGCCAATACAGTCTCTCCCTCAACCTAGGGTGCTAGGGTGGTTCCCATCCTAAAGAAGCCTTCATTGAATAGCTCCGATGTCAACAACTACAGACTGGTATCACTCCTGTCATTTCTTTCAAAAATTCTTGAACGTGCTGTCTATAACCAGCTATCTGTCTTTCTCTCCCAGAACCAACTCCAGGACCCATACCAGTCTGCCTTCAAACCTGAACACTCTACTGAAATGGCCCTGATAGCTGTGACTGAAATGCTCAAGACAGTTAGATCTGCTGGAAAATCATCGGTTCTTATCCTACTTGACCTTTCTGCAGCCTTTGACACGGTCAACCACAAAATCCTCCTGTCAACACTCTCTAACCTCGGGGTCACTGGCTCTGCATTGAAGTGGTTCAGATCTTAGAGGGTCGATCCTACCAGGTAACATGGAGTGGGTCCACATCCGCTCCATGCAGGCTCTCCACTGGTGTCCTGCAAGGCTCAGTCCTGGGTCCTCTTCTTTTTTCACTTTACACTCATTCACTTGGTAAAGTAATTTCTTCTCATGGATTCTCGTACCACTGTTATGCCGATGACACTCAACTGATGCTTTCTTTCCCTCCTTCTGACACTCAGGTATTCAGCCTAATTTCTTCATGTTTGACAGACATCTCTACTTGGATGACAACCCACCACCTGAAGCTCAATCCTAGAAAGACTGAGCTTCTATTAATTCCTGGAACAACTGGTCTGCATCTCGAACTTCCTGTCCTGTTTGAGAACTTCATTGTTGTGCCATCTCAAGAAGCAAGAAGTCTTGGGGTGACTCTTGACAACCAGCTATCATTTTCTACTCACATCGCAAATGTGGCGCGGTCATGCAGGTTCCTCCTTTTCAACATGCGATGGATCTGACCCTTTCTGACCCAGGTGCTTGTCCAGTCTCTTGTCATCTCAAGACTTGACTACTGCAACTCACTCCTGGCTAGTCTTCCTCTAAGAGCCACCAGACCCCTGCAGTTGATCCAAAAGGCAGCTGCTTGACTGGTGTTCAATCAACCCAAGTTCTATCACGTCACTCCTGTAACTGCCCGCATCAGATTCAAAACCCTGATGCTCGCCTACAAAGCACGAAATGGACTAGCCCCTCTCTATCTGAATGAAATGGTCAAGTCTCGAGTCACACCTCGATCCCTTAGAGCTTCCAGTACAGCTCGGCTTGACTATGCTCATATTGTAGATAACTGTGTATATAAGGTATTAATAATGGCTGTTCTAACAATGTCTGAACTGATAAGAGTATCTGCTAAATACTGTAAATGTAAATGTGTAGTTTATATGTGTACACAAAAAAAAGCTAAGAGCTTCAGAAAATCTAATCAGATCTAATCTTGTATCTTGGCCTCCCTCACACAGATGCTCACCTTTGTCATTTCAATGCTTGTCTCACTGGATGGTGGAATCAGTTTATTTAGCTTATACTACCATGAACTTATAACCCCTTAAAGGCCTCAGAGCTAATTCTACCAAAGGAAGCTTGAAAAAAAAATGTGGTCTTTAATTAATGGGGTTCTATAGGGGACAGCTACCTATAAGGTATGGTTTATTGTCATTGCAACAAGTACAACGAAAATTACCAATACCTGGTCATCACCACAGAAATTTGTCAGATCTTATCATATAGACTTTACAGAGCCCTCTTTGACTCATACTGTTCTCAGTGTAGGTTCCTTCCAGCATATAATATTTTAGTACTTCATCTTTTATTTCAGTACTGGAGTTGGCTATATCTTTCACATTGAGAGACACCAAACAAATAATGAAATAAAAAACATTAGTTTACTAGTGTAATCCAAGTTCTCTGAATCAGTAGTGACATATATCATCACACTTTCACTGTGGAAGAGCATGCTCTGAGAATGGTGAATTTCAGAGCTCCACCTGTTTATATAGAGGGCAGGTGCTCCTGTATCACTGCTGTGATTGGTCTGTCAAAAATATGCCACAAGTGGCAACAAAGCAACTTTCATGGTTGGTCATGCAGGGGCTGTTTCCCATAGTGAGATAGCTCACTCCTGATTCAGAGACCCAGGGCTATGCTAGTAAACTAACATTTTCTCACTTTACAGGTAAGATCATTGCAGGGTTCCGCAGATGTATCTAAGCAGGACAGGTGCATGACCCCTGACCACCTGTATGAAACTAAATAGAGAACAGCCAAGCATTTACTGCAGCTTTAAATTGCTCACCTATGTCAGTTATGATTAAAATGTGATTTTAGAATAACCAGCAGTAACCAGTTTCATGGTATACAATGGTATTAAAATGCATGGTTATCATACTGTGGGTGTTTGCTTATTACTGGTAATAAAAGAAAAAGGCAAACCAGCTGAAAATCTCACCCGTGCATAATCTGCTCAGTTGTTTTTAAACCATGGTTAGGTTGTTCCAAATATACAATGCAACACAAACCATAATGCTACATGCCCATGGTAAACTTTTACCATCAGTATCTTACTGCTGTTCACTCTGAACCGCTTAAAACAGGCCCAGGCCCAGGAGTGGAGTGGCTTAGCTCTTAAAGTGACAGTGCTCCTATTTTCTTAACAAAAACAAATGGTGCTCCAAGACATTTACATAAACAGTACAAGTATCACTTCTATCATCTTAATACAGGGATTTTGTGGGTTTCAGTGAGTTAAATTTAAGACTTTAAGACCTTTTAAGACCATTCTCAATTAAATTTAAGACCAACATGACCAAATTGCCAAAAACATTCTAATGATCCCAAATATTTTCAATTATAGAAAATGATTCATTTAATTACATATTAGAACAGATAATCAAAATAGCTACATTCTCAACACAAGTAATGTTACCAACACAACACTAGCATGTCTAAATACAACCTCACCCTATATATGTCTGAGTTCTTCTTTTTTATCACCAATCTCAGTTTCAGGGTTTTTAGTTGCACAAGCTTGTTTTTGTATGCCCTTCTCAGGGCATTTGACTTCCTACATTATATAATTCTCAATTAAGCAGATAAAAGGCTTGGAGTTGATTTGAGGTGTGGTGCGTGCATTTGGAATATTTTGCTGAGAAGAAACCGGTGGTCAAATCATCTCTGCATGCAGGTGAAACAAGCCATCCTTAAGCTATGAAAACAGAAAAAACCCATCTGAGAAATGGCTACAATATTAGGAGTGGCAAAATCTATATTTTGGTACATAATTAGTAAGCAAGCAAGCACTAGTGAACTCATCAACCACAGAACACAACAGTGGTGGAGAAATCCCTTCACAACAACCAAGTGAACAACACTCTCCAGGAGGCAAGCATCTCAATATCCAAATCCACCATAAAGAGAAGACTGCATGAAAGTAAATATAGAGGGTTCACTCCACAGTGCAAACCACTTATAAGCCTCAATAATAAAAAGGCTAAATTGGACTTTGCTAAAAAAATAATAATTCTGAGATATTCAGAGGTATTCATACTGTGTGCTCAAATCCAGTCAAGTGCAACCAAACAGATTTGTTGGCATTTCATAATACAGGAAAGAAGAGGTTGAGTGCGCAAGAGAGAAATTTCTTTTTTTTGTCTTAATTTCTTTATTGAAGTTTTCAAATGAAAAAAACAGATATAAAAAAGGAAAACAAAAACAACAATGAAAAGGTAAAATACAACCCTGAAGAAATAAGCTAAATATTTTGTTATAAGTTACAGTGATTTTCAAAAGTAATAATAGGTAAATGGGTTGAAAAAATCAGACAGTTAAAAAAAGTAATTACCCCTACCACCCCTTATCCCAGTATTGAGAGAAGAATTATTCAACATGAATATGTTGAACATTGTGAATCGTGTAGAAATTTGTAAACTTGAAGAGAACAACACATGACCATACATAAAGTAACAAATACATCTTACATCTTCCCCTTGAGATCGCTACCTTGCCATGGTGGAGAAGCTTGAGAGAACCTTTGAATCTAAGAGTGATACCATCTGGAGCTATGCTCCTGGTAGGGCCACCCT
>BRDA01079605.1:0-15407 GCA_036984385.1 Crenuchus spilurus
CCCCTGCACATGAGGATCATCAATAAATACTTAGTTACAACTTAGTTTGTTATCTCAGATGTTGAATCATTACTCTTTATACATTTATACTTCTATCTGAAGGGTAACCCAATAACAACAATATGAATAAAACAAAATAAACTGATAATAACAATGATATTATCATTCTTGTTATAACCTCTTGTTATTAAATGTTGTCACATCATGATGACCATATGGATGGTGTTTCTACAGAACACCCTGTCTGCTGTGAGTCTTCAGGCTCAATGACTCATTCATGATTCATCTGATTGTATCCATCCATCTTGTCTTTAACTTTCGACTGCATAACTGTCTTTTAAAAGAAATGGTTCTTGTCTATGATGTGTCTAAAATAAGATCTTCAGGTTGGTTATCTGAGTTTATAGTGATTGATTTGGTTTAGGATCAATTTTGTTTGTATTCTTTGCTGTCCAAGATTCTCTCAAAAGTCTTCTCCAACATCAAAGTTCAAAGACATCAGTTTTCCTCCTATCCTTCTTTATTATTGTGCAGCTTTCACATCAATAAAATCACAGAGAAGACAATTGTGATCTTTATTTGGAGAGAGTTTGAAGATCTTTACACATTCCTTCATTCTTGTTCTACACGTCTGTTTCATATTTCCTGACTACTAAATCTATTTTTGTTAATAATTTATTTAAGTAGCCCCCTTCCACTGAAAGGGAAAGTGGCCTTCCCTCTTCTCCTTTGTTTAAGGTTCAGTTCCACCTCATCCAGCTCAGTGGCTATGCTGCTGGGGTTGGTCTCTTTCCCCTTATTGGTTCCTGTGTTCAGGGCCGGTGTTCCAAATACGCGCACTACACACTGAGTGTTGGGCCTCATTTCTGGACAGGGGCATCACCTAAAACTTTGCTGCTCATCCCACCACCACCCTCCTCATACCATGATTACAATTACTTGCAAAAATACTTTATTCACATACGCACACACGCTTGCCTGGCGAACAATGGTCCCGTTGGACTTTGATCTTTTGGGGGCTGGGGGGTGGGGGGTAGCTCTAGTGCAGGGGTGGGAAACTCCAGTCCTGGAGGGCCGGATTCCTGCAGAGTTTGGTGATTTCTCTGTTCTGGCATTACAATTAAACCTACTCATTACCTGCTGAGCTGAATCAGGTGTGTTTGATCAGGAAGATCACAAAACTCTGCAGGAATCCGGCCCTCCAGGATTGGAGTTTGACACCCCTGCTCTAGTGCCAGTTTTCAGCTTATTACATTCAGCTGGTCACTGGTTTTCTTAAGGACTGTGGCATTGTGTGTCAGATGTTGAGCCATTACATTTATCCTCCTGAATTCTGCAATCGGGTTCTAGTAAAACCAGCATTTCCTATGGGCTGACCTGGTCCCATTCTTTCTCCCACTAAATCTCTATCCTCTCATCAATGTATATATGGGTTTTGTGTTTGTGTGTGAGCATGCATTTTTGGGAGGAGTGGTGTAATTCAACTGCTGTAATTCTTCGAGCAAGAGGTATGGCAAACCCCTCACATTGTAGCCCTCTCCAGCTGTGTGCAGACCTGGATGCAAAGTCTGGAAGATTGGTGAGCCAGATTTGCTTAGTTGCCTGAAGCCCAGTTGTGGTGGCATTGTACCTGATGGAGGATGAAGCCCCATTTCCCTGGCAAGCTCAAGGAGTATGTTTATTTAGGTGGTGTTTACCTGGCTCAGCTGCTGCAAGTCACGTAGTGACCCTCCCCTCCTAACTAAAGGGTCGTTCACACTCACTCCCTGGCTCAGAGGCACATCAGGTAATGCACAGTGCACTGTGTTTGTCAGCCTGCATGCTGATTTGGATCCCAGTGTTTATGAATTATTTTGTGTTTTTTGTTATTGTCTTTCATTTTATTATTTTTTGCCGTTCCCCTATTAATGTTTGATTTCCAAAATATTGGCTGTTATCTCTGGATTTTTCTTAAAACAAGGCTACTATCCAGAGAGAGTTCATCGGTCTCTCATATCGTCTGGATAGTTAGAAATCCCATAACAATTGGTAGTAAAGTTGTTTTTCCTGTTGTCATGACTATTGTTTTCTTCACATTTCACTCTATTCTCTAACTTTCCTCTACTCAGTCTTGTGTCATCTGCAAACTGAAGGTTGTTGTTGATGTTTCTTTCTCTGATATGACTCTTTAATCATTTTCTTCCAGCTCTGCTACTGCTATATGTTAACACTTTAATAGCCTCATCAAGAAACAATATATATATATATATATATATATATTAATTAATTTTTGCCCACCCTGTCCAATGTTTTCTTTTTTAATGTACACTTTAAACATACAACGAGATGGCATTTTATGGTAAAATCAGAACATAAAGTACAAATACAAAAACTGTACAATAACATGCTAATTTTGTGTCCTGATGAAACAGCACTAATGGTTTTTCTGCATTTGATCCTGTTTATTCCTTGTGGTATGGCCATGAGGCATTCCTGGGTTACATTCAGACAAGAACATTTTGCACTTCTAGGTACCTGTAGTGGATGATTTTTTGCGTAGCCTACCTTTACCGATTGGTAGAGATGGCACAATCACATTGTATTAAGTTCAACACCTTCAATAAGATATAGTGACTTAAATGTGTTCTACCAAATGGTTGAGCAGAACATTAAAAGGTTAAGCAGGTTGAACAGGTATTCTGGCAGAGTGCAGTTTTGCCTTTGACTGCGTTGTCAGTGTGGAACAAGTCAATCCATTGTCTGTCATCACTGTGGTTTGCTGATCAGTGTAGAAACTACTCATTACCCAATTATGATCAAATACAAAATACAATACAAAATACTTAAAATACAAAAAGTTTGTAATTTGCCAGAAAGAGTTCTTTGCCATGAGAAAACCTACAGTAAATAGTTTTAGATAACCATTTTCCCTATATGAGATATAGATGTGTGGATGTGAAATTTTGTTGTTCAAAGAAGAACACTTAAATTGGTGTGCAATACATATATTTATGTTTGTTACTGTCAACAATGGTTGGAGGAGACTGGAGGTAATTGTATGCAGGTGGAGACTTTAATTAAAACATAAAACATAAAACTGAGACTAATGGTGATGACAATGTAGATAGCGACGTAGACATACAGAGCAACAAGACCATACATAACATAAAGGGAAAGACAAGGATATTTGGAAATTTTGGGAGCACGTACAAATTCGCAGGGTGTTCAAATACTTATTTTACTTATTATGTATTTACATTTTTTATAGATTCTCCAGGCTAACAAATCTATTATGCAAACACAGTTCTTTAGAGAACCAAAAGTGATTCTTTTATATTAGAGGTGCCCAATCCTAGTTCTATAGATCTATCACCTGTAAATTCAGATACAACCAGTGGCGGACCATGCATTTCACACTTAAGCTTTCAGTAATGCTCTGTCTGTATCAATCTACCCCTCAGAAACTAATTTATCATTATTAAAAAAAAACATTTATTATGCAGAAACACAATATAAAGAGCCATTACATCATAGACAGATAACTCCTGCAGCCTTAATAAATGGCTCTATTGAATAAACAAACCAGGGGTGAACAAGTCTCCTTCTATTGCAGAAACAACCGCGACACACATAAAAACATCAATAATAATCTTATCAATTTGCAATATTATTTAGGAAAATAGCAACATTTTACTCACCAAAAATCAGATTATTTGTAAATAAAATCCATCCTCCTCTCTTTCCTCAAAAACAGATTATTTGTGTGCTTCAGTTCCATCAAGAAGTCCTTTCGACATCAAAGCTATCGACATCGAAGCTAATGCTAACTAGATTGACTATCCAATCAATGGGTCTGAATATGGTGATGTTCCCTGCTAGAGGGCTCTGGTGACACCAACTCAAAATCTGATTGGTTGAAGCAACAGTTTCATCAACATTTATTTTGTGTTAAGAGAGCCTGCAGAATGAATTGTGAAGGCCTCGGGCAGACATCTTTGACTTTGACCCTGCCTGGCAACAAAGGATGGCTGAAATGTGACTGGTTAAATGCTTTAATATGAAAATACATGTCTGGAAATGGCACAAACATGGAAAAGCTATAAAAGGACAGACCATTTGGGATTATTTAATAAGTATTCATGGACAAAATATAATTGACATCAGTTTGTGATTCAGATATTTCTTAGGCCAGCAGAGAAGGCCTTGCAGGCCCTGATGGCCCACCACTGCGTCCAACACACCTGACTCTGACATTCCGATTATTCTGATGGTCTTCATTACCTGAATCAGGTCTGTTAGATTAAGTGTGAAGCTAAGCTCTGAAGAATGTTTGATCTCCAGGACCAGAAATGAGCATCCATGACTTACACAAGGGGTATCAGTCCTGGTCCTGGAGCTCTAACATGGGTGGCAGATCTTCAGGATCAGTGTTGGGTTCCTGTGTTCTATGACATTGCTCAAGAAACCCTTTGTTAAACCTTCATTATAAGACTGTACATTATGCAGCAGAAGGTGCAGAGAATTCATAATTTGGCAAAATACATGAGCAGAATATATTTGGGGTATTTACAGTGACAGACTAGTGGAAGATCTCTGGCACACGTTAAATAAAAAAGGTCGACTGTGTCACTGCAACACTGCAGCACGTCCACTTTCAGCTCAGGTTCTCACAGCCAGACTGTTTAGAGATTACAAACAGAGCTAGGTCTGAGTCAGCGGCATCCTCCAGTGTACCTGTCAACCTTTCTCAACCCTCTCGTGCTCCCTTGCGCGATCTCTTTCCCAGTCTATCTCCCTATGTCTCTCTCTTTCTCCTTCTAAGTATCATCTCTCTCTGCCTCTCTTGGCTGCACAAACAGATAGACACACACTCTCTTCTCACACAGCAAATGATGCATTTTCCAATTTGACAGACACAGTAAACCACTTCAAACTTTTCATTCTGACACTGCAGCATTTCTCTGCATTTTGTACAACACCTTCCAATATTTTTCCCGCTGCAAGTAACAGTTACAGTTATGACATATCTTTCACCTTTGCTGGCTTAACTTTGCCCTTGAGGTGAAAATGCATTATCTGAATTCAGTAGGGACTTGTATTATTTACTAAAAGTGCCCATCCATAAGCTTCTCACTACTTCTCCACTGCATGTAGAAAGAAAGACGTTTGTGCTTTAATGTTGGAATTTGTTCAAGTAGAAATAAGCAAGAAATAGAAAGAGAATTTTCAATGTCTTACTAGTGAGGCTAATCAGAGATGAAATTCCTCCAAAGGTCGGTCTCAGTAGTATGGCCTCGGGCCAACTTACGAACAAGGCGAACCCGGGACGACAAAGACGCATTCAATATGTATGACCGAGGAGAGCATGCATTTAAAATCGCTCACCACCTCTGGCTTTGATGAATAACTTACGATTTTGGGGCCAAACTTTTTTAAAATGATGAAATGTCAATGCTTCATGACCAATTCGTCCCCCTGGCCAAAACACAATGAAGATGAATTAAAGGGGACTTAATGAACACGCCCCAGCTGTCTGCCACTGCTAGCAATTAATCTGGACTGCCGGCTCCCTGAGAAGTCGCGCAGCATTTTGCAACTGCTTCAAGATTATTGAGGAACGTTGATAGGACGACACCAGTGGATCATCATATCACCAGAAACAGCAACTGTGTCTTACTGACTAGGTAAACAGGCTTAGATATGAGTTGATGTTATAGTGTGGTAGCTATGCTACTGGTGTTCACTCAGCGGTCATGTATTCTGTACTTTGTGTGTATATTCTACACTGTACATGCTTCTGCCTGAAGACCATCAGCTGTTGTTTTCTTAAATGATTCATTCACTCTTGAGAATTTACACAAAGTTCTGCTCTCTGCATCCACCCTCACTCATTCCTGGGGAATTGATCTGCAGCAGTTTTGTATAAATGGCTTCTTTACTTTAGTAAACTGATCAGCCATAACTACCTCCTTGTGTCTACTCTCACTGTCCATTTGATCAGCTCCACTGATGATATAGATGCTCTTTGTAGTTCTACAATTACAGACCGTACACAGTAAATCTGCCAGTGTTAAATTAACACTACTGGAGTTAAATTAACACCGAGAGTGTTACATTTGGACACCCTCAGTGTTAATTTAACTCTAATAGTGTTGATTTAACACTGGCAGATTTACTGTGTAGTCCATTTGATTCTCTCCATCTCTTGTTCAGCGTCTTCTTTAATGATCAGGACAACACAGAGCAGATATTATTTCTCAGCACTGCAGTGACACTGACGTAGTGGTGCTGTGTTATTGTGTGCTCCGGTATGACTTGATCTGATTTGTAAACATTTCCCTGTCACTTCTACACTGAGAATAGTCCTCTTACCAGCCAACAGCACCTTGTGGGCATCATCCTGTAACCTCTATTGATGGACTAGAGGATGATCAACGCAAACTGTGCAGCAACAGTTGAGCTACAGTCTCTGATTTGACATCTACAAGGTGAACCAACAAGGTAAGTGTATCTAACAGACTGGACAGTAGTGGACACAGTGTTTAAAATGCAGCTTTGTGGTGTCTGAACCAGTGCAACTCACTATCACACCACCACCACGTTAGTGTCACTACAGTGCTGAGAATGATTTGTCACCCAAATAATACCTTATCTGTGGTTGTTCTGACCATTGAAGTACAGGGTGAGAGGAGGCTAACAAAATATGCAAAGAAGCCTCCCCAGTGCATATAGCAAGTAGAGCTACAATATTTATACTTTGTTTTCCCTTTTCTTTCTTTACTGTACATGCTTTATGAGTAATTGCTGAATTCCCCCTGCCCCTTTATCAAAGAGTTTTTACTTTGTTATAACAGAATTTCTCACTTTTTTTTATCCCGTCAGCTTTTCTTTCCTCATATTGCTTCCTTTTACCACCTTTCATTTCTTTTCCTGCCCTTTTCGCTTGGCTGACCACGGCAAGCGGTGCAATGAAAGCGGCGACAGTGCTGAAAATAGCCGCATATGAAATGAGAAACGGCGTCTGGACGCCTCTTGTTAAGTCAGAGGTGAGAGCGGATATTATTTCTCCTCTTTGCAGGCATGCCACGGACACTGTGGCAAAAGACTGCTTCATACTTCCTGAATGAAAGGAGATGGGCAGTTTTGTCACCTGAATGCTGACCGCAGGTGAGTCCGGTCCCTGGCTGTGACGAGCAGGGTTGAGGAGTCACCAGAGACTGACAAGAGCAGAAAAAACACACAAGACCCTGCCCACCCCTGCTCTGATTGTCAACATGGCTGACACTGCAGTCCATCTGCTCCCATGCTGTTGTTTTGATAGGGGTGCTCTGAGTTAAATGCATTCAGTTCCCACAGAATGACAATAAGAAAATGAAGATTTCTGCATGCTTGAGGTTCAAAGGAACCCCACATTAAAAAGCTGATATCACCTGCAAAGTTGGTCCCAGACACTTTTTATGGCTATTTATTTATTTTCAAAATATACACTGATCAGCTATAACATCTATTTATCTACACTCATTGTTCATGTTTTCAGCTCCACTGACTCTTTGTATTCTACAATTAAAGACTGTAGTCCATCTGTTTCTCTGTATACTTTATTAGTCTCTTTTTACCCTGTTCTTCAATGGTTAGGAAACCATAGGACCACCACAGAGCAGGAATTATTTGGGTGATGGACCATTGTTAATGCTCCAGTGATGCTGATGTGGTGGTGGTGTGTAAGTGTGTGTTGACCTGGTATGAGTGGATCAGATACAGCAGAGCTGCTGGAGTTTTTTTTTTTTTTTTGAGACCTCAGAATAGTTCACCATCCAATCAGTAGCATCCCAATGGGCAGCATCCTGAGACCACTGATGAAGGACTAGAAGATGACCAGCACAAAATGTGCTGCAACAGATCTACAGGGTGGACCAACAAAGTGTGTGTGTCTAACAGACTGGACAGTGAGTGGACATACAGTAGTGTTTTAAAACTCTCTTAAAATGGACAAAAATTGTAGATACACAGAGATGGTTCATGCATTTTAACTGTCACTACACTGATTTTCTATAGAAAAACCCAAGGTGCATTTAAAACAGATTCAATTTTAATCACTAAAACCACTTCAGAAGGTAATCTGTGGTGTGTTCAGCCAGATGTTATACAAGTGATAATACATCCATCTCTCTAAGCCACACTAGCTAGCAAAACGTGCTGCAGTTACAGTCATCATAACTTCAGAAATGGAAGCCTAGACTCCTGCTCACCCAATATTTTTTTTTTTCATTAAGGATATTAATAAAAACTTCCCATTGATTGCAATAACAGTCTATAACCTTGAGGGCTAAATATTGGAACATTGCTATGAGGATTTGATTGCATTCAGCCACGAGAGCATTAGTGAGGTCAGGTACTGATGTTGGGTGATTAGTTCTGGATCACAAACTTCACTCCAGCTTATCCCACTGATACTGTATGAAGAATCATCACTCCAGAGAGCACAGCTCCACAGTCCAGTGCTTTATACCCCTCTAGCTGATGCTTGGCGATGGAAATGGTGACCTCAGGCTCATGTGCGGCTTACTACAGTATATGTATGTTATCGGCAATGTGTAAAAACCGGCATTCTATAGAATACCTAGCACTAGAAGTCCCAGGAATTTCAACCTCCCCCCTGAAGTCCTGAAAGAGGGTCAAAAGACCCTTACTCCAAACTCACACCTCTGGTGGCTCCAATTAGCATCCCTTCATATGTAAATGTGGCCATTGCCTGAGGAATCAGCAGGGGGGAAGGAGACCTGAACTCACACAAAGGTCTCTCTACTACTATAAACAGTTGTGAAATCAACTGGTTATATTTTGAACTTATATCTCTTGGTGGCACGGTGGTGCATATTTTGAACAAAGTGAAGTCAATTTAGTTTTTTTTTTTCAATTGGTTTGTCTCATTTCTTGAAATCGTGATGACATTCTCAAAACACCATGTGAAGCACAGCTGAAGATACATTTTGAGGGCATTGACTTTTTGTACAAAACATATTTTGTTTTGAAGCATACGTAAAATGTTTTGGGAGAGATGTGACCTTTTGCTGCTGATCCATGGTGTTGTGCTGCATTATCCAGGTCATTTTGCCAAATGTACATCAGTTTGCAAAACATACAATCTGTTTCAAGAAATATGCAAAAGTTTTTCTAAAAGAATTTAGTAATGTTTTTCTTTAAAAAAAAGATAAGTGGGTTCAAAATGACAGTTTATAAAATAATAACCAAATTAATTGTGTTGATCCACCTCAAAAATAGTCATGCAAAATAGTGTAAGCTGCTCCTGAGTGTGTCTGCCCATCCCCCAGCTGCATTGATGTGTAGGGGACATGCATGAGGTGAGAGAGGCAGTCAGAGGGCCAGCAGATCTGGGAGACAAATTTGCATGCAGCCTTTTGTGCTGTGGAGGTGTTTTCAACCACTGGTGCCATGCTGAGTGGGTACAAAATGATAGTTTAGAAAAAAATAACCAAATTAATTGTGTTGATACACCTCAAAAAAGGTCAAAAGGTAAGTTTGTCAGTCTGCCACTGTCAGTAAACTCAGTCTGCCACTCCCTCATTTGGGGAGAAAGCTACACTATTTTGGCTGTTCCCCACTTTAGTGACCCATTTTGTTTCTCTTTCACTCAGACAATAAAATATTCACATACATAGAGTGTGTGTGTGTGTGTGTGGGGGGGTGTTGGAGTTTGTCATAAACCAGACAGGTTTGGCATCAAGTTTAGGGTGGCTTGCAACTTGAAATCAAAGTACATCTGTAATGTCCTCCCATATCTTGGCAAGTACCCCAGTCGTCCCAGTGGGGAGAGACTGTCCGAGACTGTAGTGATGAGGCTGATGGAACCATTCATGGACAAAGGCAGAACTGTAACCACGGACAATTTCTTTACATCACTGTCACTTGCACAACGACTGCTTAGCCAGAAAACCACTATCCTCAGCACAGTCAACAAGAGTCGACTCTTTTCAAGAATTCTTCAATCCGCCAAACAGATGGACCGCACTGAATTCACCACTCAGGTGTTTTCAACCACTGGTGCCACGCTGACAGTGTATGCGCCCAAACGAAAGAAGGCCATCTCTGTTCTCAGCAGCCTGCCCAGCGTGGTTGAGACTGAGGATACCACCGAAAGGAAGCCAAACACGGTCACACAATACAACAACACAAAGTGCAGTGTGGATGTGATGGACCAAATGGTATGGGAGTACAGCGTGCGTGTATGAACACAGAGATGGCCAGTCACCATGTTCTACAACATGATTGACATGGTAGCACTGAATGCACATGTGCTTTATCAGGCATGCACTGGGGTGCAGGAGAGACGGGTGGACTTCCTGGTTGAGCTTGCAAAAGAGTTGGGTGACTCTCATGTGAGTGAGAAGAAGGCACGCAAGGAGAAAATGCTTCGGCAACAACCTTCCACACCCAGCTCTGGCAAAAGGGTGAAGTGTCAGGTCAACCATCGATGCACGAACAATTGTGCAACTGTGAGATGTGTTGACTGTTACAAATACACATGTGGCAAATGTACCAGGGACATATGCTGGCAGTGCCAGGTATGTTCTGACAGTGCAGACGGACTGCTGAGTGAGTGCTGAAATGCCACTCGCACACACACACACACACAGCCCCCCATTGCAGCCTAGTGTGAATATGTGTGGAATTGTTTTATTCCTTGTATTTTTTGTACCATTTTTATTAATAAAAAGCATGGAAACATAACAGTTGTTCTTTTGTATATTTCTCATGTTGAAATTTCAGTCATCTTGACTTAGACACAAATGCTTCTGGTCATTGCTCACAGCTGTACCTGGCTGTAAAATTTCTAATTCTCCATTTTCTTGCTCAAATAAAGCTAAGCTAAATACAGTACATACAATCTTTATATTATAAAATACAATAAACTTAACAGAACTAACTAGAAACTAAATAGCTAAACTCGATGGAAAACAACAGTTAGTTTGGAGTTAAGCATGCCCCCTCCAGTGGTGCGCCAGTAATGGCCTTATTTGCATAACAAAGCGCCTGTTCACAGCTGATTATAGGATGTTAGCTAAAATCCTTCAGGTCACTCGACCTGTCTCTGGGTTCCAAAGGTAGAAATGTTAAATGACCCTTCTCTGGGACTTCTAGTGCTAGGCAAAGTATACAATCCCTGTCGTTGTCAGGCAAGGTATGAAATACACCATATTTCATACATTTCCTAGTCATTCTATAGAACACTTAAATGACAAACAGAGTGTAGAATAACTGTGGTAATTCTAGAGCTAATACATGCAGAAAGACGCCGAAACTCTGTCCGGAGAGGGGACGCAAGCATTTATCAGACCCCGAAGCATATGACAAGGCATCCCCGGGGGGTTTGGTGACTCTGGATAAACTTGAGCAGATCGGCGGCCGTCGAGGCATCTCATTTGAGTGTCTGCCTTTTTGATGGCAGCATATAGGGCTCCCATGGCCCCTACGGGTAACGGGGAATCAGGGTTTGATTCCAGAGAGGGAGCCCTCTTCTTTCATTTTTTGACTGTTTGTTACTAAAGACTTCCAATCTGGGTATTTCACACTTGGCCTGAG
The DNA here is from genome assembly GCA_036984385.1 of Crenuchus spilurus. Lineage (NCBI taxonomy): Eukaryota > Metazoa > Chordata > Actinopteri > Characiformes > Crenuchidae > Crenuchus > Crenuchus spilurus. Next base: position 11,581 of record BRDA01079605.1, read on the forward strand.
CAGTTCTTGTCATTCTTTATCATTTCTAGGCATTTTATGTAATGCCTAGGAAAAGTATAGAACAATGCAGATATTTCATACCTTGCCTGACAACGACAGGGATTGTATACATTGCCTAGGTATTCTATAGAATGCCGGGTTTTCATACATTGCCGGTAACATATATATAGCATATCCATTTTATTAGCAGTACTTATTACTTAAACTTATTACAATGGATGTATACAAAGTTTTAGAGTGGTAGTCCAGACACAAATTGCATGAAATTGCCAGGTTTCCAGTCACAGGGTTATATTTACTTGAACCAGAAAATCTATTTAGCACATTTAGTGCATGGTGTAATTTTTTAGTTGTTTTGTTTTGCTTTAAACAACACTGACTGTTATTTTTATTTTTATGTATTATTTTTGTCACAAGACAATGGACTGTTGCCTTTAATTAGCACAAAATCCCCATTCAGAGCTTGAAGGTTTACCAGCCCGTAAACCTGCTTAATGTTGAACATTGGCCTGTTCGTCCTTGTCATGCTGGCGCTGGAGAATCATTGGCAATGGAAATTTGTGCAGTTTGGCCAAGGCTTTTTTAATTAAATTGAAACTCAGTGACAACTGGGGCTAATGTGCATGTCAGAGGGTAATTTAGAACTCACTGGTGTACAAGCTGACTTCTCTCCCTCCAATAGGAAAATGCTGATCAATGGCCAGGAACAGGGGCACCTGAATGTGGGCCTCTCCCTCCTACCTCAACGTTGGGGGCTTTTTTGCAAAAACAAAAGGTAGCGATAGCTATAGCGCACCAATGATAATTGCCGTCAATCTGCCAATAAACAGATGTGAGGGTAGAGCGGAGGCTGCGTTATCGGCTCGTGAGCAGCCACTGATTGTTGCAGGGGAGTCAGGCAGTCCTGGGAGACTAATGGGAGAGTGCTGAGACAACAGAAGGATTACTAAGCCCCTGCTCCGCTGGCACCAAGGACATTTGCCAATAACAACTTTATCAGCCTTCTGCATGTGCCCAGGGTGCTGGCACACGGCTTTCGCCCTGCATTGGAAATTAAGAGAAAAGCTCGCAATCTCAAGCCGGTCGGGATTTTAAAGAATAGATGAGTAATTGGCAATACAGTGTGCTGCCGCTATAGCAAAGCCATTGTCTGTTGATATCTGCTTTGTGAAGGTGTCCTGATGGTCGATTATCTGAAGCGATTCATAGACAGAGCTGCTGACCGTGATGGGAAGAAGTTTCATAAGTGTCCATCTTTTCTGTCACATCAATAATTACAAAAAGTTGCTCTGTCAATGTACTGGCGCTATGTCTAATGAATTTTTACAGATTTGGGAGCTTAGAGGCCGCATCAATGATTAACCTTGAGCAAGGTTGAGGAGAGAGAGAGAGAGAGAGAGAGAGAGACAGATAGAGAGAGAGAGAGAGAGAGACAGAGAGAGAGAGAGAAGCTTATTCTCGGTGTAAACAGAAGCCAGACTAAACCAGCTAAAATGTCAGTTTATGTCTTTTGTTGTCTTCTTTTCATCCCATTAGCACTAATGAGTCCATTGGTCTCGGAGGGATGCAGCTTTCACGGCTTTTAAAGAACCGTTACTGCTGCATTTCGCAACCTGCAAACGTTTAGATTTTCCTGAGTGATATAAATTGAATGCGGAATCAGCTCCCCGCTTGCTTTTACGGTGCACTGCTCGCCTGCGTTTTCTGTTCATTTATTTATTTAATGGTCTTGGCTGTTTTTACTAACTCTCTATTCTTCTTAATAAAGCTTACCATCAAGGAGAAGCTCCACAGTCACCATGACAAAGCAGCAACATGGATCATGCAGCATTTTAATTAAGCACAGCCTGTCCTCTCCTTTGCCTTTGACCATCTTCAAAGGAGCGTCAAGTGATTGTTCGCCCAGTAACTTCACAAAGTCCTGTCTTGCTTGCCTTCAGAAGGAACTTTCTTTTTAGAACAACTGGGACGTGACCTTGTCACTTCATTTGCTCTAGAACTGAAGGGTTTAGAGATACTACATGATGCTGCTTTCAACTGCACTGACTGGACTCTAGAAGCAGGGACAGGTGGTCAGATACCTGATTAAATGTTTCAAACTGATATTTAACCTTTTGGGGTCTGAGGGCAGTTTTCATGTCTTTGTGAATATACATATAAAGGCAGTTGCATGTATCATGATACCAATAGATTTTATATCACCTCAATCAAAACTCACTGATTATTTGACCTAGGTCACTGTGTAAAGAGATATTATGGCCCTAAAGCTGAAAAGTTGAAGTCTGATTTCAGAAATTATTCACCTCTCTTGAAAAAAAGAGCTCTTTGCCTAGTGGATGAATGGTTTTGGTATTAAAATGGTCTCTTGAGTTAACAAAACTACTATGATTTATGGAGAAGAAACTGTGGAATATGGACTGAATAAAGAAAGAAGGGTTTCTGATAGGGTTGATAGGGTTTCAGATGAGTATTGGTACAGATAAAGCATTTTGATGAGTGCAAGCATGATACAAGTAAAACTTGTCAATATCTGTGCTGCTGCTGAAGGAAAATCCTCATTGAGTAACTGACTATCTTCACAATCTGTGATTGGCCAGTCACACAGAGCACCCGCCCCTACACAGACACTCTGGCACTCACGCAGACAGTAACTGATCTCTCTGTGCTTGGTTTGTTTCTAGCTCACGTTGCTCTCTTCAGAACTCTTTAGGTTGAACAGATACAGATACAGATACAGATAGTGGTGGACTCGCTCATCCCTGGTTTCTGACATGAGTCAGTCCTTCCATCAGGTCAGTTTTATATAAAATGTAGATGGACACATGATTTTCCACGTAGTCAGTCCTTAGTGAGTTTAATACACAATAATTACACAGTGAGGCAGATGAGGTATCAGCCCCTATTCATAGACTTAGAACTCCACATGTGAATAATGTACCATGATTATGTTTCATTTCAGATCCGATGGAATGGATGGACTCTACGTATTCAGTGTATTTCTGCACCATATTCTGACTAAATATTAATAGAAACATCAAGAAAACATCTGATTTGATGCACCATTTAAGGCAGGGGTGTCATAGTCCAGGAGGGCCGGATTCCTGCAGAGTTTGGTGATTTCTCTGTGCTGACACTACAATTAAACCTGCTCATTACCTGCTGAGCTGAATCAGGTGTGTTTGATCAGGAAGATCACCAAACTCTGCAGGAATCCGGCCCTCCAGGACTGGACTTTGACACATGTGATTTAAGGGTTACCATCACTTCAATTATAATGGAAGTAATGAAATGATCTTGAATGAAGTGTTGTCTCAATTGAAAGGCAAATAATTAGTTGAAATATGTCACTCTATGTGTTTTGAATAAAAAATATATAACAATTTACCTTTTGGAATTAAATTATAAACACATGATTTTTTTCACTACGTGTGTGTGTGTGTGTATTTATTTACTTTTTGCCAATTTCTATCCCCTTCCCAATGTAGTAGTAGTAGCCAATTAACCCATCCCTTCTGCTAGGGGCTCTCCCATCACTTTGCAATGTCCCTGACTTTAGGAGGGTGAAGACAAGCACAAGCCTCCTCGGTTGCGTGTGCTGCAGCCACCGCCTCTTTTCATACTACCACTGATACACCGTCATTGGGAGAGCCAATGCGCTCGGAGGAAAGCACAGGATTCCCAGCTCCGAATGGACCAATCAGTAGACGCCTGAGCCAGCGGACATTGCAATGTGTGAGTGATAGGGAGAGTGAGAGAACCATCTACCCGCCCAGAGAGAGCTCTGACAATTTTTGCTCTCTTGGTCACGGATGTTGATGGCAAACAGC
>BRDA01079605.1:15417-28642 GCA_036984385.1 Crenuchus spilurus
TGTAATAGCGTTTCGTTAATGTTTTTGCGTTTTGTGATTTGTAATAGCGCTTTGTTAATGTTGTTGTGGTTTGCACTTCAGGGCCACCGTACCTTCCCAATGTAGTAGTAGTAGCCAATTAACCCATCCCTTCTGCTAGGGGCTCTCCCATCACTTTGCAATGTCCCTGACTTTAGGAGGGTGAAGACAAGCACAAGCCTCCTCGGTTGCGTGTGCTGCAGCCACCGCCTCTTTTCATACTACCACTGATACACCGTCATTGGGAGAGCCAATGCGCTCGGAGGAAAGCACAGGATTCCCAGCTCCGAATGGACCAATCAGTAGACGCCTGAGCCAGCGGACATTGCAATGTGTGAGTGATAGGGAGAGTGAGAGAACCATCTACCCGCCCAGAGAGAGCTCTGACAATTTTTGCTCTCTTGGTCACGGATGTTGATGGCAAACAGCATGACTGGGATTCAAACTTACAATCTTCTGATCATAATGTCAGTATCTTAGCCTGCTGAGCCACTCAGGGCATTCACAATATATTTTTAGATGTACTGTTATTCAGCATGTAGGAGTGCAGCCTCACCTGTTTCACACATAAGTGTTGCATAAGGTACAATCAGAACAGAGATAATTTAAGCAATAACACACTTGAGGGTTGTGCTATAAAATAAGATATTGTTACTGGTGTGCTGCGGTCGTAGATCAGTACACCAATGCCAGTATCTTACATTATTGCACAAACCTCGAGTGTATTCTTGTGATTATACCACAGTTCCATTATCGCTGTTTATTGTTAGATTTGAAGATAAAGAGAACAGAAAAAAAACTATTTATCAAAACTCTTTGAGATAAAGTATTTCCTCTATCAGACACTCATTGAACATTAATCTTTTATTATAGTTGAGGAACATAATTTCCCAATAACTGTTTATTATACAGACAGTGAACATAGATAGATATACTGATTTATCAGATGTTATTTACTATCTTTCATTACACATCACTCAAAGCTGATCGGAGGTTCATTCTTTTATCTATTAAGTTCAGCTCTTAACTCAGTGAAGCTGCTGGTAGAAGCAGATTCATTTCATTATTGTTGATGGTACTAAAACAGACTTCTTTATTCTTGCTTTTCATCCAAGCTGTAAATGCATTAAAAGTCCAGCGTATGTTACTGTACTGGTTTTGTTTCTCTGCTTTTTAGTCAGGAGCTGTTTCTGGCATGGGGTGGGACTGGGGTCACTGCTAGGTTACGTAGATGTGGCGGAGTAATACTTAAAGAGCTTTGGTTAGAGTACTGTTATCATCTATCTCAGCCAATCAGATTGTTGGGTCAGAACTAACTGTGGTATAATTACATATATCAGTCTTAAGGGCACACAAAGACAGTCTGCTTAGTTCATAAAGAGAGACTTGGCATCAGTCATGTAAGAATCCATTATACGGTACATTTTAGTAGAGAAAACCATAGAGATTTTATACGTAGTCCTTAGAGAAAAACATATATATATATAAAATGTACAAATGTGCCCTTTAAAGTATAGTGGATCACTGCCTAGCAAGCATCATGATATTGTAACAATGTTGTCTACATTGCTGCAGCATTAGTACAACGTTGTCATGATGTTCTGCATTTTAAAAGCACAGACTTCTTTTTTATGCTCACCAGTAGGAAAAGATCTATTTTTGCTACTTTTAGGTCAAACTGAGTACAGCTTGTAATGTTATTTCTTTGCTGAAATAAAAAGAGAAGTCTGTTTTGATGATACAAAGTTCCTCCAGGGCAGCAGGGATTTTTGTCATTAATTTAGTTAATAACCATTCATTTAATTACAGCTGACACTGACTGCTTAGCAAATTTGTGAGGAAGCTGCGTCTTTTCTCTCCAGGAATGTGCCTGCCCCTCTATCAACAACTGTAACAGGCATCAAGTTAAACTCTGAGGGGGGAAAAGGAAAAGCAAAAAAGTGTCCTAATTGTTCCCATTACGCCCTCTTACCCTCCTCATCACTCTAATTGTGGTGATCCCCTCTGGACATGGGCTTGTGGTATCAATGTACTGACTTCATTCTCTCTCATAAGCCAGACAGAGCTTCCTGAAGTTGAAGAACTGATTTGCTGAAATCAGTTAATAGTAAGGTGCTGCATTTGGTTGTTGATGACAATGAGAATATGTTTTGAAATACCATTCAAAAGTTTGGAATCACTTGTCATTACAATAAATATTATTATATAATAATATATACAGTGTAGATTTGAATGTTTAAAATGTGATATAAAAAATAAACACTTTAAATTACTTTAGAGGCAATAACATGGCAGAAAATAGCAGGAAGTGTTATTAAATGTGATTCCCCAAAGCAGAGAAATACTCTTTTCTGATTGGCTGGCAGCTGTCTATTGATCTTGATGTTCTATAAAGTAGATCTAGTAAAAGTTTCTTGACTGATAACCTGTAATAGAGTAGCTATAAGAATGGATGATATTGTGATGTTCAGATTGCTGCTCATATTTTCTTTAAATACATAAATACACAAAAATATGTGTATATGTCTAAATATGGTACCCAGGGTATAAGCGGGATAACAGCCTTTGAGGTGTCCTGCTACCAAAATACCAAATTAATGGATTTGACTGAGGAAGTTCTTTGCCTTAACCCCATCAATCAATCTGGCATAGCAGTACACGTTGGTAGCTGTTATCTCTTACATAAAGAGAGATTTATTCATAAGTGTCTTTCATGCATTAGCAATTGAATGCTTTACATAGACAATAAAAGGAAAGTGAAAGTAAAAGTGTACAATCATTAACCAATATTTTTGCACACAGAGAATCTGACCTCCACATTTAACCCATCCATGCAGTGAAACACACACACACACACACACACACACACACACAAAGTAGTCAGCAGCCCTTATACACAGTTCCCCAGGGAGCAGTTGGGGATTAGGTGCATTGCTCAAGGGGACTTCAGTCATATTCTGCCAGGTATTGAACGACGTAAGCTTTTCTCAAGTACAAAGAATATTATTAAATGATTAAAAATATTGTTTAACTTTTCAGAAACACAGGAAAAAGTAAAAAGTTTTTACTTTTATTAATTCATATGACATTAAATTTTGTGATTTTTGATTTCTATTATTATTGTTTTTTTTATTATTGTGTGTGTTCTTTATCAGTTTCCTCTTCTTTTCTACCTTGGCTGAGCTAAGCTGGGAATATGTTACATTGCTGTGCCTGAGGCAGAACCTGGCATTATAGAAACATAATATTCTGCTGTTTCATGTTTAATATGTATAAAGGTTCATGCCTCTAAATTAAAGCCTGCAGTTTCACTCCAGCTGCCTTTACATTTTCTTTTTAATCAGTGAAGATATAAAGAGCTTAAGGTCACCGCCACAAGTGCCTCCATTCACAGTGTAAATTCCTTCAGGTGCATACCAGATGGCAAATATTACATTAACAGATTGAATAATATCATTTCCATGTCTCAAATAAGTACAAATATATTTGGATTAACAATCAATTTTATCAAGTCTACTTGATGCAGTTCCTGCTTTCTGCCTGAGAATGTGTCTATTTGAACTCTTTGGTTCATACAGAATGAACTGCTATCTATGGAATGAAAAATGATGAACTGATAGGTTTGTGAATACAATATTTGGATTTACTGAATCAGCTAACACTTTACAATAAAGCTACATCTATTGACATGGCTAAATAATGTCTCAATTAATGAGTAATTAATGAGAGAATCAAGACTTCAGGTAGATTGATTATGCAAGATCAGTAGAAGATACATCAATACCTTCAATTTGCTGCTGAAACAACATTTATAGCAGCAAATCAGGAAGACCTAAAGGATCTTCTAAGGAAAGTTAAAGAACAGAGTGGAATGATGCAACTTCAGCTCAATATGAAGAAGTCAAAAGTCATGATAACTTCAGGAAAAACCACTAACTTTACCTTTGATTGGGAAAATATCAAAGTGCAGTTCCGTATATTGTTGCACCAGCAGAATCCATAAAAATGCCTCATGGAACTTTTTTTAAAACAGACAAACCCTTTTTATATGTAAAATGTTCTTGAAAGAACTGTCTTTAAAAGGTTCCTAAAACAAATGACTCCGGAAAGAACATTAATTTCAATAAATACACCATCATATTCAAACATAGCATGTCACTCAGCAGAAGGATGAAGAACCTGGAAAAAAATCTTCAAATATAATGATTTGTCTCTTCAAACAAGAAGACCAGACTTTGGTCTTCTCTGTAGTTCTTTATGGTTTTGAAAGCTGGACAATAAAAAGGCTGAATAGGAGGAGTATTCATGCCTTTGAACTCTGGTGATTGAGACTTGAGAGAACCTTAGACAGCAAAGAAAACAAATAAATTGGTCCTCAACCAGATCAAACCCTCACCTTTCACTGAAAGTCCAGATAACTTTCTTATTTTGGTCACATTATGAGAAGAAACAGTTCACATGAGAAGACAGTTATGCTGGAGTTGAAGATAAAAAAGGAAGAGGACCATGGATGGATAAAAAGAGGAATTATGATGACATCATCAACTTGAAGGCAATTATTAATATGATAAGAAGCTGTTTATAAATACTAATTTGACTGAACAGCTGAGATTACATCATTTATTTATTTGCATATGATCCTCATGTACAACTATTATTCACATGAAATAATATCTTTATTTATTTATGAGCCAATAAGAACCATCCATCATTTTCCACTTAATCTTGATCAGGGTAGAGGTGAGTCCCCTTAACTGGATGCAGGGCAGGGCAAGCTGATTAACCATTTAGTAAAGCTTAATACAGTTTTACACACCACATTACTGACCCTTACTACAAAGTATGATCAATATTTATAAAATATAAGTCATTAATATTAATTGAGACTACTTAATCAGGTAAGGGGGCAGACACAATGCCCTGCCCAGGATTAAGATATGGACTTGAGGGATTGCCAGTTCAGTCTCCTGGAACAACCAAGAAAATGGGAGAAGGTAGTGTAAATGAGTGGTGCCTTTCCAACCCTATAAGCATCCATGTGAAGTGCTCTTGAGCAAGCCACCTAACCCCCAACTGTACCCCAGACACTGCAACTTGTGACTGCCAACTGCTCCAGTCAAGGATGGGTTACATACAGAGAAGAATTTCTGCTAAGTGATTAACAAAATGCTTCATTTAAATAATCTTTTGAAAATATATAACAAATAATTACATGTTCATTTAGTAAAAAATACCAATACTTGCTAGAAGCACCCATTCATCTTACATCCACCCTATTACTATGTGTCCACCCTGTTACTGGGCAAAACAGTAACAGGGTGGACAGTAACAGGAAGGACATTTTATGCTAAAGTTATCATTAATGCTCATTTGATTAACAACAGGCTAGTTCATGGTGATCACAAATGAAGATTTTTTAACATGTTTATTAACTATATTTTCAAAATTACAAAAATGTATCAGTTTCTACTATAAATAACTGTAACAGAGTGGACATGTTATGCTTTACAACACCAGTGATCCCTACTAAAACATTTAAAAAAGATTGATTAAAGAATGCTACTTACACTGCTTCTTGTAGATGATTTCCCTCCAAAAATGTGTGCTACTTCCTGACAGTCATGTGACTATAGAAGGAGTCAGGGGGTGTGTCCAGACAGATTTTCCATCACAGTAACAGGGGGGACAGTCGACTCAGGGACACAATTTATTTTAAAGACTTTAAGTATTTAAAATGTATTAGTAACAAAAAAAAACATTTGGTGTGGATAAATAAGGCTATACAACAATAATGAAAAATGTAGAATTTGTTAGATTTTTATGACTTTATGTGTAAATGAAATCGAGCAAATGTAATTGGGGACATGGCAGTTTAACCTACTTATGCTTAAAAAAAGAGTAATTATTTTTAATTAAATAATCATGGCAACACCTCATTGTTTTCTATGGTAGAGGGGGGTTAATCATGTAAGGCAAGCTTTTACAAATAAGTATTAGCCCATTTTAACACTAAATATACCATATTATTTCATAGTGACTCAAATGGCACCGAATGCTAGGAATGACCATTTAATACCATCTTAAAGAGCTGCTAAAAGGTGTAACCTTATTCTTGTGCATCTGGGAAAGCCAACTTTTACATTTAGCATTGAAACAAATGAAGAAAGTATTTCATACTGTCAGTGTAGAATGTAAATGTAATTATGTAACTCACTATTTAATTACATATGTAATGATGTATTTCTCTATGTAATTACATACTCATAATTATGTAATTCCATTAAATAGAACTGCATGCTGTAATTCTCAGCTTCTGAGGATGAAACCAGTCTGATGTGGTCCTGCAGTGTGATTACAGTCATTATTTCAGTGTGTAGAAATGCAGTGTAGATCATCTTCAGACTAGATAGGGCAGTGAGGAAGAGTCTTCAGATCCATTTGTTTTGTTTTGTTCTTTTTTTTTGCGCAAAAGAAATTCGGTGGTTAATTGCTTGGTGTGCTGACACTCATGCCTGGAGATATCAAGGAGAAAGTTACCGAACATGCTTCAAATTCTTACCCCCTTTTTTCTGGTTGCCATAGTAACCATACGAAAGGTCAGACACTGTTGCTCCCTGTGTTTTCTAGAAGGTGGGGAGGAATGCCGCAGAAATAGTGCCGTCCACATTGTGCTCATTAAAAAGCATGCTGCCTCTCCTTCACACACTCTGCGGTGCCAGCCGCTCGCTCACATAAATAGCACCATGAAGTAATGTTTGGTGCGAATGCAAACATTGGTGAACACATGTAGCATGCATATGCACACAGACACATTGTTTGAAGTGCGATTTTATGTATACAGAACAGAATGTAGGCCAGACAGTGGACTTTGTGTGAGTGTGTGAGTGTGTATAGCGCATATGTGCATGCAGTTGTGTGGGCAGTGTTAACTTGTTATTAGTTTGTATTAAAGGCTTTATTTAACAATGTTAAAAGTTAAAATAATTATGTACTTAGTGCTATTTACATTGTTTAATCAACTATGTTATAATAGATACACACAGTAAATCTGCCAGTATTAAATCAACACTATTAGAGTTAAATTAACACTTAGAGTGTTACATTTTGACACCCTCAGTGTTAATTTAACTCTAACGGTGTTGATTTAACACTGACAAATTTACTGCGCAGGGTGTCCCGGTTGCTGCTCTTAACAAACAAACATGAATAACTTTAATAATAATGAAGATATGGTAATGAAATGTGGATAAGTCTTTGTGGAAAAGATTGATGTTACAACATGTGCTGATAATGTCCACCTACAGAATCTAAGCCTACTTGAACCAGACACTCCATGTTGTGAAAGATCATCCACCAATAACCCTGTTGTTTCCAAACTGTTTCAGACAATCATATTGTGTTTTCTGAATCAAATTTTTTATCCAGTAAGTTTGCACCATGAATACACCTCCTCTACTGTGCAGCAATACATTATGCACAGTTTGTTGCACAATTCTCAGGGTGAAATATCCAATGTCCCATGCTGTGTCCACAAGGATAACTGAGAGCTTCAGTGTCTGACTGCAGTGGCAGGCAACTGATGGAGATGACTGGATGGGCTCTGGACTCCAATGCGACAGCCGCAGCAGAAATTAACACCTGTCTACCCACATTGTAATCATGCACATAATGGTAGATAACCTTTATTGGTGGATGACCTTTCACAACATGGAGTGTCAGGTTTAAGTGTGCTTGGACACTCATGGTGGACATTTTCAGCAGATGTTGTAACATCAGTCTTTTTCACACAGAGTGAGGTATATTTAATCCAAAAATTTAATCACCATATCTTCATTAGTATTACAGTTATTTAAGGTTATTTAGGTAAAGAAGTAAATGGAACACCCTGTAGTACACAGTACAATAGTACAGTCTCTATTACACTATGACAAACATTTTCCAAACCTGATGTTTTTTATGGGATTTTTGGAATATCATTGGACTCTGAATTATACATAAGTTAAATAAGAATATTGCCACATGCAAGCTAAGACTGCAAGCATTGACTTGACTCTCACTATCACATTGAGCTCACTAGTCATCAAATAAATTATAACATTTGTGACCCCGCCAGGGAAAACCAGGTCAAAGTCATTCTTTTTTTTCAAAATTAGTTTTTTTCAAAACAACTTTTTTGTGAATTTTTGTTTTGCTTTTGATCAAAATATGTACTACCATAGATATCTGAGACTGTTATCTTTCATTTACAGCAATAATACCGAGTGGCTAAGTTTTGTCGCTAATGTGAGTGACACGATATTGACACGATAACTCAATAAGTTGCCCAGTGACTTTGGCCTGGTTTTCTCTGGTGGGGTCACATATATTGTCAATCAGGACATATTTTAGAATCCAAATTTTGCTTCTTTGGTTTAAAATTTTAACTTTGATGCTAATGTTGCTAACAAACAATAATAGTTGCCTAATTAGTCCCCAGCCAGCCTGAATTAGTAACTACCGCCCTGTAGCCTTAACATCAGTCAAGATTAAGTGCTTTGAGAAACTAGTCAGAGACATCATTACATCGTCACTGCCAGATTGCATAGAACCACTTCAGTGTACATATCGGCACAACCATTCACACACCTGCTCCACACAACACTGACACACTTGGACACTTGGTGGGGTAATGATCTGCAAATGCTGTTTGTTGACAACAGCTCAGCATTTAACACAATTATTCTCTCAAAACTCACCTCCAATCAGAATCAGAATCAGAAATACTTTATTGATCCCAGAGGGAAATTACAAAATTGGTAGATCTGGGATTTCACACATTCCTGTGTCACTGGATCTTCAACTTCTTGACAGACAGACCAACCACAAGCGGTGTGGTTAGGCAAACATCACCCACCCTCACCCTTAGTACTGGAACGCCCCAGGGATGTATCCTAAGCCCCCTGTTGTACTCACTACACACTCATGACTCCGTAGCCACCTCCAGCACTAACACCATCATCAAGTTTGCTGATGACACTGTTGTGGTAGATTTTGGTAGAACAATGATGACAGGGCCTACCTAGAGGAAATTAAACTGGAGAGCTGGTGCCAGGATAATAACCTCCTGTCCTAAATCACATTGACTAGTCTGAGAGACCTTCATTAAGATTTGGATTAGGTTTAAGTGGCTTAGTTTTAGTGAAATAATTTGACAGAAACAACTGAACTATTAGGTTCTAGTGTTTGTTTCCAACATTAGTCTCACAGATCTAAAGAAGCTAAAGAAACTAAATTTGAACTCAGGGCATGTCTCGGATGGACTACATCTGCTTTAATGTTAAGTTAGTAATGTTCATGTTTTGTCTATTTCATAGAAAATGCCATAAGACTATTAATTGATTTATTTAATAGAGGTAATGTGATCTAATAGAGTGATAAATGTGATCTGGTGCTGATAGTACTAATTATAGTGAAAGTGCATTTGTTAAAATAAATAATGTACTAATCAGGGAGTTGGAGGACACAGGCAAAACAAGACCTTTTTTCCTTCTAACCTTTTCATTTCTAGGGTTAGGATGTGAAATTCGTCTCCTCAGACTCCTGGTCACTGAATTACTCGAAGTGCCAAGAGCAAAATAAGTAAGATAGATGGTTTTAATCCATTATTCCAAGATGGACTTTGATGTTGCCATAGTCATGGTGCGAGCTGGCTGAGAAATTCAATTAGCCTACCATTTTCCCCCCAAATTCCCATGAAAGAGTGAACTTGGGGATGAAGAATTGTACTTCAGCCTACCTGCTCACAGTGTAAATAGTTTTTTAACACTCATGTGGCTGGTTCTTCTGATGGGTTGTCATTCACAGGTGCTGGACCTTTATTTGTCAATTAACCCTTAAAATCCTTGTCATATTATTCAGTAACGTCTAAATACCTAATATTCAAATTATGTAATTAACCCTGGCAATCAAAAATGTAAAAACAGATTAATACCTAAAACAAATGCTTACGCTTAAGCAATTATTTTATAGTTCATATCTATGCTTTTTATACATTTTTTCTAAGTTTTTACTACCATAAATCACATTTACAAGCTGTGTTAATGTTTTCCATCTTTAAAATGCTTCATGGAGCATGTTTGTGGTTTTATAGTCTGTTTTTTTTAGATCTGGGTTAGTTCTTAATGTGTTGTTTGGTTCCAGTATGTCTAAGTGTAAAATAATGGTTAGGTCATATAGGTGATGTTGTGCTGAAAAAAATACAAAACATGAGCGCAATTCAACATATAATAAAAAAAATACACAGTAAATCTGCCAGTGTTAAATCAACACTATTAGAGTTAAATTAACACTGAGGGTGTCAAAATGTAACACTCTCAGTGTTAATTTAACTCAAATAGTGTTGACTTAAAACTGGTAGATTTACTGTGTAGACCAAGACTCCCAAGGGATAAAGCATTTATGTACAGTCAAATGCATTAGGTATTACAATGCAATGTATTTGATGTCACTGCACTGCAGAGTTTGTTGTATATTGTTCTCTAATATGCTTGGATGGGTTCAATATGAAGAAACTACACTGACAACAAATATTGAAATGTATCTTAATATACTGTTAATATAAGTTTGCTTCTTCTGGCTAGAATTGTATTGATGTAACACAGTTTGTGCAACCACTTCAGTTAAAAACTTTAAAGCATGCTTTTCTAGTATTTACTTGAATAGCTTTAAGTTTTGAACATTTTACATAACTTAAAAACACTATCATTTTTTATTATATGACATTTTCTTAATGAACAGACTGATATAAAAAAATAAATGATGTAAAATCTCAGTTTATTAACATAAACCTATGATTGAACTGCAGCACTAAAAATATGGGAACTTTTCCATTTTTATTCCTATACAAATTTTTTTCAGGCTGCACAGCACTAAATGGACATTATGTAGGTTCATCCTACAACTTAGGCTTATGCCACAAGATGGTGTCCTTCAGCAGGACAGAAACTCAGTGCTCAGTTCTATTTGTTTCTGACTCAAATATCAGTAAAGTATTGAAACCAAAAATCTTTTTTTAATATCCAACTTTTAACAGATTATTTTAAAAAGATTAGACACAGGGTTGATTTGAAGCATAGTATTTAATTATCAGCTCATTATAGTCAGAAATGACCAAACTTAGTAGAAAAAATATGATTTAATCTGACTTTTTATGTGTATCTTAGAAAATAAGAATCTCTGTTTGAAAGGAATAGATGTCAGACCCAACAGCAGTACCAGGCTATAAGAGATAAATATGTTGTCAGTACTCTGTGTGCCACCAAAACCTGTCAAAACATGGACTCTGCAAGACCTCTGAAGGAGTCCTGTGGTATATGACACCAAGCAGTATATCCTTCAAGTCCTGTAAATTGTGAGATGGAGCCAAAGTGGACCAGCATATCCAACAGATGCTCAGATTGAGATCGTAGTTTATGAGATTGTTTAGGAGTTGAGCGTTCCCTTAATAACTAATATATCCCAGACCTACACATGCACCATTGCTATAGTGTCATTCACTTCACCTGTCTCAATATTTTGGCTAAGTGGTGTACTTTAAAGTTAAGAGTGTTTTCCATCTCCTATAAAACAACACTTTCAGATTTCCAAGATTTTCATAAAACAGTGACTGTATAGGCTGTAATTGTTTTGTCAAAGATGTTAGAAGCTTTTTCAAGCAACAATCTTTAGAGTGTTCTCTGTAAAGGAACTGAACAAGTGTTTTTTTTTTTCTGCATGTACAGAAATGTCTTAGTTCATGGCTATTTCTGTGCATGCTGGCCATCATGGATGGGTTTTAGCAACATGCCACAGGACATCATTTCATGCATGGCTGCAGCCTGAGACTAATTTAAGGCCGTAATTTTGTTGCAGAAGCGAGGCTTACATCAAAAGCCTCCTCTCTCTCTCTTTTGATAGCTCCCCCACCCTTTCCTGAGCAGCGCTACATGATTCTGTTCCAGCCTTAATGACAAGGACACAAACAGTCGACTTCTCAATCGCACGTCACCCATATAACAAAGTAAGATTGAACATGTTTTGCAGAGGTGTCCATGTTGAAACCTTTTACTTCCAACATGGTAACATAAATGGAAAGAGGATGCAATGACATTTTATTTCAAACGTATTTGTGTTAGTCAATTTACCTGGAAATGCTTTACTTTTCTCATTTCAAAATTTGCAGTAACACTTCACTTTATGCTGGTGCTTATGAGGCTACATAACACCTATATAAACTCATATGTTCATACAAAAATCCATTCCATCAGTCAGCATCTGATTAAAGTTGTTTTTATCAACTGATCAAAATGAGCAAATGTAACTTTTATGACTAGCATTGCTGATTGGGATAAATGTGATTCTTGTTTTTAAAGGTTTATGTTAGATGTCATAATGAGCTTATACTGCATTCTAAAACTGCCGGGCTCCTTTTTCTACCATAACCCTCTAGAGTCGGTGCCCATTCTAGTGGTATATTCATGAAATTCTGCAAAAACACTTATATAACTGTGAGATTTTGTCCTAGAAACAAAACGAAACAATGATATGATAAAGATAATGGTAATTACAGAAATTCCATTGGAATTACCAGCCATGTAATGTGTGAAGACCCCATCAAACAAAAGAGCTCTCACCTAAACAAAGACCTCTCACCTTGAGTGTTCACACCTATCTCATGAATATTCAATGTAGGGTTATTGGCTGAGTGAAAACACAGTGTCAACTCAAATTTGTTAAGCTTTAGAAATAAAACTACATACAATTTCTTAAAACTGTAATGACCAATGTGTAGCCAACACCTGTTTATTCAGTTCTGAGTTCAAAAGTCTTGGCTAGAAATGTTTAGTGTTTTTTTCACAATATTTCAGCACATCTGTAAACAGGTTTTTGTAAAGTCTAAGTTTAGAGCAGATTTAATCAAAATATAGATTTATATCACTCTTACTGTTTTGACACTGTCGATGTGGAGTCTGTGCTGAACAAAAGCCTAATTTGTAAAAAGTATTTTTTGATGTTTTTTTTTTTGTCTAGCACCAGGGGCGTAGCAGCAAATTCTGGGCCCTGTACACTCTCAATGTCATTGGGCCCCTAAAAACGCCAGTAAACGAGGCACATGAGCAAAAAAGGGGGGTATTTATTTAAATAAAAAAGCATAAATAAGGTTTTAAGCTACAAACAGATCAGATTGTGT
>BRDA01079607.1:5839-17491 GCA_036984385.1 Crenuchus spilurus
CTCTCTCTCTCTCTCTCTCTCTCTCTCTCTCTCTCTCTCTCTCTCTAGTTTACCAAAAGAGAAGACCGATCACCGATTTCCGATTACACTAACTGAATCCCTCCCTCGAAAGACTCATCCTTCCCGTCTCTCTCTCAATCCTCGTGTCTGACTGAGTGTTTACCCGAGATCTACAGACACTCTCTCTCTCTCTCTCTCTCTCTCTCTCTCTCTCTCTCTCTCTCTCTCTCTCTCTCTCTCTCTCTCTCTAGTTTACCAAAAGAGAAGACCGATCACCGATTTCCGATTACACTAACTGAATCCCTCCCTCGAAAGCACTCTCTCTCTCTCTCTCTCTCTCTCTCTCTCTCTCTCTCTCTCTCTCTCTCTCTCTCTCTCTCTCTCTCTAGTTTACCAAAAGAGAAGACCGATCACCGATTTCCGATTACACTAACTGAATCCCTCCCTCGAAAGACTCATCCTTCCCGTCTCTCTCCTCTCTCTCTCTCTCTCTCTCTCTCTCTCTCTCTCTCTCTCTCTCTCACTCCTCCCCCAAAGCATTGTGTGAATTATCTCTTTGCTACCTTTGACATGAGTTTAGTTTTCATTATTATGAGAAATGATCTTTTCTGTTTACACTGCATCCACAAACATTCAAAAGAGGTACAATTAAATTTACTGTAAAATAATTTAACATTTTAAAAATGAGCTTTTACCTGCTTAGTGCCCAACTTGAAGATACTTTTGATTTTCAGCAGAGACAGGTTTTTGCTTTGTGTGCTTATATAGCAAAAAAGTGTATTTTACTGCTTTGGTCATCTCAACAAGCCCCATCATTGAATTTGTGGCTCTCTCAGCTTACTACCCTCCTCCCCCTTGAGAAACTTATGACTTATGACCTTCACCAGAGGTCAGAAAAATTTTGGAGGGTATGGACCCGTCTTTGGACCTTCCTGGAGAGTCTTGGGTAGAGCCTTTCAGTGACTATTTTGATTTATACTCTTCTTGTTGTTTGTATCATGTTTGACTGTGATATACATTGTATTTGTTGTTCAAGTGCAACCTCAAAATTAATAAATAAATAAATAAAAATGAGCTTTGACTGAGGCTCATTTTTACTGAAGATGATTATCTCTGGGAAAAAATGGGAAAATGTAAATTGCGACATTAATTAGCTGTTGTCACACTAATGGCCTGTAGATTAGATGGTTAGTGTCAGTCATTCAGTGATTTGAAGTGTAAAACATAAAATTAAACACTGTTGTTGTTTGTTGGGTCACTGATGATTTTCCACCCAGATGCCAACGCAGAGAGGCCTGTGTTTGTCAAAGCTGTGAGCTGTGCTGAGCTGTGGTGGTTAAGATACCAGCCATGTTGGCATGCATGGAAGAAAACGCCCACCCACACACACACACACACACACACACAATGTTAGTTTTTAGAACTTGTTAGGATATGAGGTCGTACATATGTGTCATTTGTATCAGCTCCATATAGGTGTGTGTTATAGTTCTGTAATTGCAGACTGTAGTCCATCTGTTTCTCTGTTTATATGCTCTACAATGTTTAGGACCACTGGTAGACTCAAACGGCTTGGGGGGGATTGTTTCCTTGTGCACCTATGGTTGAAGAAACATTGCCAAAGTGCCCTCCAGAGTGGCAAAAAGTGCCTTGTTAGCTGCCTTTCACATGGGAAAAATATTGAGTGTCCACTTTCTTGATATAAATGATGATGGTGTGCCCTCTAGAACAAGAAAGACTGATCATTTGTCGTAATGAGCCCCCTTATTTGGTTGCCTTTCTAATAGAAAAGGGCACATTAAGTGTCCTCTATTGCAGGGGTTCCCAATTTTACACTTATGTTTGGACTGTATGGTCAACAGACCTCATTTACATAAAATTATACCTCATTTCTGAGTAAAAACAAGCAGAAATTCGTAATTATTTTGACAATAGTTCAACTTAGTTCACTAAATAGATGGCTTATCACAGACACAGATTCAAATGTTAAACGCTGTTTGATTGGGTGACAGCGGGGACAGCCAATCACACGTTAGCAAGAAACAGGAGAGCCAATCGATGAGCTTGTGCATGGTCTAAAGATAATAAGGCTTAAGATTGAGCGACTTGGATTTCTGCTGATTGTAATGCTCGAGTCGTCTCCTTTTAATATAGCGTAACATTGTTTTTGGAAGGTAAAAACTACAGGGGACCAAAACTGCCTTTTTAAAAAGCGAAAACACCTCCAAATTACATCTGTGCCTTTAGCTCATGAAGTACTCTTTTAAAAAGCTCTGCCGGCTTGGCTTTACACACGTTTTGTTTGTAAATGTTGCATTACTTTGGATGTTTTCATGCCCAGCACTTCATCACAAATAACACACTGAGGTTTCTGTCCGTGTTTGTCCTCAATGAACGAAAATCCACATTTCAAATGCTCCGGGTTATATATGTGCGTTTTGCCATCTGCTCTGAACATCATCACAAATTTAAAGAGAAGGGTAACGGGCAAACAAATGGTGGTTACCATGGCAACGTGTATGCGTCCTCTCTGTGTCTTTTTGTTGAAGATAAACGATGAGTACATCATCAGTTAAGCTTGAATTATTTTAAATTTTTAATTGTTTCAAAATGTATTTATTTTTTACAAACTGTCCACGACCCACACAGAACGTGTCCACGACCAGTTGAGAATCGCTGCTCTATTGCACACCACAGAGCAGGTTTTATTTTGGTGGATCATTCTCAGCACTGCAGTGACACCGATGTGGTGGTGGTGTTTGTGTGTTGTGCTGGTGCAAGTGGATCAGATGTTTTTAAACACTACACAGTAAATCTGCCAGTGTTAAATCAACACTATTGGAGTTAAATTAACACTGAGAGTGTTATATTTTGACACCCTCAGTGTTAATTTAACTCTAATAGTGTTGATTTAACATTGGCAGATTTACTGTGTATGCTAGCTCACTGTCTACTATATTAGACACAACTACCTTGCTGGTTCAATTTGTAGATGTAAAGTCAGAGACAGTAGCTCATCTGTTGCTTCACAGTTGAGGTTGGTGCACCATTTTCACTCCAGCAGTGACGCTGAGGTGTTTAAAAACATCAGCAGGTCTCCTGTCTGCTACCTTTAAGAAATACACATTTTCTAACGTCAGCCATATGAAAATGTCCTGAAAATGTACAAAAACAAACACGTACACACAGTGCTGTGCCCATACGATCTGTGTGCTGTGTGGCTGATGCCTAGGCTTGCTGCCCACACACAGTGCCAGTAAGAATCCCTCTGTTCACAGAAGCCTGGAAGAACCACCTCAGCAGACTAAACAGACCATTTTCCCCTTTTTTTCTAGAACTGAAGAGAATAATAGATGGTGCCATTATTCCAATGGAAGTATGATCTCATATGAATGAAAATCTTCTGCTTTAATCATAATAGTCATTGTGACCTTTTGAGTATGAATATAAATGAACAAAAGAAAAATAAAGCTGATACTGCCTAAATGCTTTAGTGTATGAAACACTGGGCTTTCTTAACAGCTTATATTTGGTAATATGGACGTTTTATTGAAAAGCTTTAAAAAATATGTGTTGCTGGGTTGAATCCCAGGGCTGAATATCTCATCTGAACTGACCTGTCAGTTTGCTATAAGCTAACCGTGGCGAACACCACTCCAGTGCAACCTATAAAAGCATAACCAATGTGTTTACTGGCAGTGAGACCAGCCTTTATGCATAAAGCAATCGAGCGATGTCGAGCTTTTTCTCATTCTTCTCTAAGCTCTTTCATTATGACAGGTCACCCCATCATTACGTGAATGATTGAATGTACAGTATGCTGTGGCATAAATCCACGATCATAACTCGAGCAACACTCACATGCTGTCTGGGACATGAAAAACTGAAGGAGACCATATTTAACATTTCTTCTTGTATTTAATTTTCTGCTCCAAAAGTTCACTTATAATACATGTGAAGTTTTAGGCACAATTCTGATACATTTACAGTGGTATGAAAAAGACTGGGCACCCCTGATCATTTCCATGATTATCCTTTATAAATCATTGGTTGTTCAGATCAGCAATTTCAGTGAAATGTATCATATAGCAGACAAACACAGTGATATTTGAGAAGTGAAATGGAGTTTAAAGGATTTACAGAAAGTGTGCAATAATTATTTAAACAAAATTAGGCAGGTGCATAAATTTGGGCACCCCAGCAGAAAGATTACGTCAATATTTCGTAGATCCTCCTTTTGCAGACATAACAGCCTCTAAACGCTTCCTATAGCTTCCAATGAGAGTCTGGATTCTGGTTGAAGGTTTGATGGTTTCTGAGCATGAACAGCCCACTTTAAATCACACCACAGATTTTTAATAATATTCAGGTCTGGGGACTGAAATGGCCATTCCAGAACATTGTACTTGTTCCTCTGCATGAATGTCTTAGTGGATTTTGAGCAGTGTTTGGGGTCATTGTCTTGTTGAAGCATCCAGCCCTGGTGCAACTTCAACTTTGTCACTGATTCTTGAACATTGTTCTCAAGAATCTGCTGATATTGACTGGAATCCATGCGATGCTCAACTTTAACAAGATTCCCAATACCTGCACTGGCCACACAGCCCCACAGCATGATGGAACCACCACCAAATTTGACTGTGGGTAGCAAGTGTTTGTCTTGGAATGCTGTGTTCTTTTTCTGCCATGCATACCACCCCTTGTTATGTCCAAATAACTCAATTTTAGTTTCATCAGTCCACAGCACCTTATTTCAAAATGAAGCTGGTTTTTCTAAATGTGCTTTAGTATACCTCAAGCGACTCTGTTTGTTGCGTGTGTGCAGCCTCTGCTTGTGCAAAGTGCGCTGAATAGTTGAACAATGCACAGTGACACCATCTGCAGCAAGATGATGATGTAGGTCTTTGGAGCTGGTCTGTGGGTTAACTATGACTGTGTCTCACCATCCACCACATTAACGTCTGCAACACACTCAAAAAAGCTGGGATGGAGGCATGTCTGTCTACTTTAAAATGTACAATACCAGTCATAGGTTTGGACACACCTTCTGGACATTCAGTGGTTTTTCATTAATTAAAAATGGTCTACGTTGTAGATTAATACTAAAGTCATCCAAACTATGAAGAAATACATATGTAATTATCATTATTTGTATAATTATTAGTAAACAAACAAGTGTTAAACCAGAAAATGTTTTATATTTAGATTATTTAAAGTAGGCACCTCTTGCTTAGATGCCAGCTTTCTTGGCATTTTCTCAGTCAGCTTTATGAGGTAGTCACCTGGAATGGTGTTACAATCTATGTAAGTGTTTACATTCTATACTTACTTTCTTTTTTGTGGAAAGAATGATTTTAACTATACTATTAACATCGGCTAATTATATCAGTCCCACAATACAGCCTGAAAATATAATTATATAGGTTAACTTGAAATGAAACACTATACATATGATATGTTTTTATTGGTTCCACTTAAAACATTTATAGACTCAGTGATAACTGTGCCACTGCCTGATGAGATGTTTAATCATCTCTGTTCTAATTCATAAAGGACTCCTTCAGCTACTGTTGATTTATATTAAATTTGCTGTATTGATACTGTGATACAGTCATTAACTCATCAGCTGAAATATACAAAAAACTACTCAGCACTTTGCAAATTTTGCAAACACAGATTTGCACTTAACAAATTTTATTCTTCAATCTTGCTCAACACCTCAAAAAGCATCTAAAAGTTATGTTTTATTATTATTATTATTATTATTATTATTATTATTATTATTATTATTGTTATTACAAGTATTATTATTATTATTATTGTTGTTGTTGTTGTTATTACAAGTATTATTATTATTATTGTTGTTGTTGTTGTTATTACAAGTATTATTATTATTATTATTATTATTATTATTATTATTATTATTATTATTATTATATAATGTATATTTATGTATTGGTTTTAATGATATATTAAGTTTTACAAGCACAAATGTGTTAATTGTGAAGATTTGTTGTTTAAAACTTTGGCACACAGTACTGCAAATATGTAAATATGTGGGAATTTCAACTTTTTTTGCTTGTATGCACATATACAGAAATGTCTATGCAATCCAGATAGTTTCACATCACATTGTTAAAACACATTGAAATAAGAGCCAAACCCCACCCCTACCCCCATAGGACTCATCCACATGACACACATTATACACACACACCTCAGCTGATACACACTCCAATGCTCCTCTTAATAGCTTCATCCTAGCTGGTTTAACTGCCTTGAATCATATAAAGACTTGACTCTCTATGTCGATGGCACTTCTCAGATGTGCATTCCTGCTTGTGTTGCTGTATGTTAAGTTGCTAAGTGACCAGTGTTGTGCCAAATTCCGCATCCCAGTCATGAGATGCATCACCTTCTAAGACTCTGTAAACAGTGTTCAAGAAATAAATGTGAATTACCTCCACTTTTGATTGAAAAACCAGCCACGTTCACTCCCAAGAAAAGGGTACATCTTGTCGTAGGGCTGCAAAATTTGGTACAACACTGGCAGTGTGTCTGCAGTGAAGCAATTTAGTTTTATAAAAGCTAAAAGCTAAGCATCCCAAAGCTAAGAACCACAAAGAAGAAAAAGGACTAAATCACAGCTTAAAAACATTGACCATTGCAAAGAAAAGTAGGTCAATGTTTTGCATTTTATTTCTTAGAAAAATATGTTTTTAGAAAATTGATATTCACCAATCAATTACAGTTGTAAATTCATCTGATTATAAATAGCTTTTGCCAAAAAAAAATATTTGTATTGACATAAAAAAAAAATCTGAGGTCTAAGTTTCTAGACTGGGGTGACTAAAAACAGAAGAAATACTTAAAACTGCTCAAATGTGAAAAAGGGGAACTTCTCCTTTAACAGAAAAAATCACTGTAGAATCCCCTTCTTGAACCGTATATTTTTGACCGCAGATGGGGCTCCACATCTGGCTGCCACCCTTTCACTCCACATCAAAGGCTGTGCAGGGCCTGAGCACACAGGTGGCTTACTAATACCACTCACCCCAGCCCACCCCGGCCCACCCCGCCCTCCCGGTCCACATAAACCCCAGATTACCCCAACTTATGGAGCTCCAGATCACCCCAGGCTGCAGCTCTGAGACATTTGCAGCCCTAGACATGTGGTGGCACCCTGAAGGGTGGTGTTTTAGTGGCCATTGTTGCTGTTGGCCACTGTATTCAATGCTGCTGCTGCTGCTCTAGGCCTGATCGCTGCCTCTGAGTTTGTAGCTCCAGGGCAGCGTTCGCCTCAGAGATGGGGCTTGACGTAAAGCAATTCATCATTGCTTCTGAGGCACTGCATTATTCTGTAAGCTCATCCATCACGGGCAGCAGCAGAGGGTAGAGAAGGGAACATCAGTGAACAACTAGATCATACAGTGTGCAGAATAGATGGCGATGCCAATCCAAACATGTCTCGCATACTTCAGGCGTATCGGCTAGAACATACACTGGAAAACAGTGCTGCGCTGAATTTCTTCTGTTTTATGTATGCATACCTCCTTTTCACATGGCATCAAAATGGCTTAAACTGAAAGGCATAATTATGCTGTATAAATGTAATGTATAAATGATATACTGTACACGATTGTTTCAATGCATTACTTTTCAATCATTCAAGAAAAGTCTATATGATACACTGTAGGCATTGATTTTGCAGTAAAAGCTCAGTCTAAACACAATGAAACACATCTGGACCGCCAACGCTGACGTTCCTCCGACTTAACACAATATGTATAAAGGGTTGGTCCAGCCACTAGGATAATGACCATGTGGATGTTTCATTTCCTGTGCACTCAGATTTCAAATTCACAGGTTTATATCTGGATCGCTCACAGTGAGATCAGCCCTGTACACTGTGTGACTTCTTCTGTTTCACAACAGTCACTCACTGTAAACTATGTTGCTTTCAAGACAATGCAATGGCTGTTATTCATCAAAGTTGCATACAGTCAGATCTGATCAGAGAAATGTATGCAAATGTCTGTTTCATTATTCATCAGTTTCATTTTTTGACTGGTAGGAGTTTGAGTAAATTTCAACAATCAAGATGCTTGATTTGTGGTTAATATTATTCATCTACCCATCCATTATCTTATTCATTTAATCCTGATAAAGGTCACGGTTAGTCCACTACCCCCTAACCAGGCACAGAGCAGGGCATTACACACTATTCTGGCCAAGCCCAGGAGTGGGCCTGGTTAATATTATCAATAATCAAACTGCAAAACAAATCATTTAAAAAAAAAATCACGCTACAGGAAGTCACTTAATCATCCAATAACAATGCAATAATACACAGCCAACACACATCCAGTGTAAATGAAATATGCTATCCTATCATAATTTAGTTGTAACGTTAGCATTATACAGTCAGTTCAGGCTCTGGCCAATAGGTGGAGCAGTTCACTTAGTGCTCAGCCCAAACTCCACCTCTGACTCATCAGCTGTTCAGTGCTTTTATGTTATTGACTCACAATAAAAACATGTGTAGAATTTTTATGTAAATGAGTGCATGGGCGCTTAGTTTTATGCACAAACGCTGATTCATTAACTGCTAAAATCTACTTGTTTCAGTGTTGTGTGATGAATATGGTTAGTTGTAATTGTACATCATTCTGTGCTCATTTTCATTGTTTGATAAATGCTTTGGTATAATTTGGGTAAAATTAAAGCATGTAATCATAATAAATGTAGAAGTAAAAGGTAACTTACTTTAACTGTATATATTATTACATAGGTAGAACCAGTAGGCCTGTGTCTCTAGATTCAACTTTTTGCCAATGTGATAATACACAACAGAATTTGACCTCCACATTTAACCCCTCCGTGCAGTGAAACACACACTAGTGAACACACTAGGCTATGAAAACATGTGCCCAAAGCGGTCCTGCCAGGGGATTGAACCATAACCACCAGGCCACGGCTGCATATTGTATATTCATGCAATAGAATATAGAGATATGGATTTCATGCAATCGTAAGTTAGCAAAAGTCCTTTGGATCACTTTGGGGCCACAGCAATATATCAGTGTGGATTTAATGCTACTCAGCATCACTCCAGGGATAAAATAACACATCATATATTTTTCTTTATCCATCTGCAGTTGCCCTTAATGAGCTGAGCCTATCTCAGTAGATGTTGCCTGGATAAGGGGGTTATTAAACAAAATTCCTGAATTCAGTGACTTAAAGAAGCTCTGAGTCAATGCTCCTCAGGTTATGAGTTGATTTAAGGAATGAAAAAAGACATTTGAATCTTGACCTGTTGTTACAGGTTTGTATCACGTGTTTTAAGCAGATTTTATACAGTAAGCACCCAGATTTAACAAGGCTTTGTGTAAATTGGTCTCAGAGCAGAAAAAAAAAACACCAAGTGAGTAAAAAATCTTGGCACAGTGTGCTCTGAGAAATTATTCCTTGGAAGGACAATCTGGATTTGATCCTCACCTGCATCCGGCCTGCTCCACAAGTGGACTCATAACAGAGAATGAATCCTTAAGGGAATGCAGGAAAAACAATCAAAGCGCTGAAGCTCAAGAGGGTACTGGAATATACTTCCGCCATTCTTCCTTCAGTTTTGCATAAATATAGAATTAGATCTGGAGGGAAGTCATGAAGACCAGCATTCACAGGAAAATGCTTAACCTAAGCCAACAGTCACTGCTGGTA
Organism: Crenuchus spilurus; assembly: GCA_036984385.1. Taxonomy (NCBI): domain Eukaryota; kingdom Metazoa; phylum Chordata; class Actinopteri; order Characiformes; family Crenuchidae; genus Crenuchus; species Crenuchus spilurus. The sequence continues at coordinate 15,563 of BRDA01079607.1, forward strand.
TTATGCTATTATCAGCTTCAATAACCCTTGAATATTTACAGATCATTTAGGCTTCCACTCTTCACTCAGAATATTCTCTAATAAAGATGGACAATACAACTATATTTTGTAGTTACCATTATAAACAAAGCCCAGCTTGCTTTAGTTAGCGCTTATACAACACAGAACAATTGTGTGTTTAAATACATATTTGTCTATAGTTTAATTGATTTATTGGAGCACAGAATGTTAAAATGTTTAATAAAAATAGTCACATTAGGGTTGTCAAATGATTTTAAAAAATCATTCATGATTAATCTCACTATGTCACATAGTTAATTGTGATTAATCGCAAGCAATTCCACCACCCACCACTAGGAGTTACTAGGGAGCTTGAGTGCAGATATCACTGCTGAAACTGCAGAAAAGAAGAGGTGGTGCTTGTCACTGTGTAAACAAATGTGTCTCACTCATTTTCTAAACATTTTGAAATGGTGGAAGAAAAATAGGATTTTATTGAAATACACTGCAAGTGAAAGGTGGAAGAAAATAGCCAAACATCACTGAAGATCTTTACATACATACATACATACACATTATACTTATATAGCGCCTTTCTAGAAACCCAAGGACACTTTACAATCAACACACACCGGTGAGAAGCGGCAGCCAATCGCGCACAGCGTACTCTCAACCGGAAGCGACCGTCCACCTGGAGGACTGCATCGAGCACTAGGGGGATCACCCAGGACAGAGTGCCAACCATATCTGGGCATACATACATACATACATACATACATTCATTCATACACACCAGGGTAATTTTTAGAGTATCCAATCCACCTGATCTCCATGTTTTTGGACTGTGGGAGGAAACCGGAGACCCCGGAGGAAACTCCAGTCAGATACGGACTCGAACCCAAGACCACAGCACTGAGAGGCTATTGTGCTAACCACTAAGCCACTGTGCCGCCCTTTAATGTAATAAACCAGTTTATTTCTTTACATTCTCTTTTATTTTATTTATTATGTATTATTACTGTTTTTATACATTATTTATTTATTTTCTTATTTAAAAACACTTGGTGTATATCAGTTTGTGTGGTTTTTTGGGGGCTAGAACGGATGAATAGCATTTTAATTCATTTTAAAGTTGAAATAAAATTTGATATATGAGCATTTTGAGTTGCGAGCTCTGTCACAGAATAAGTTAAACTTGTAAGTGAAGGTTGAACTGTATAGTGAAAAATGTCAAGATCATTTTTAAAAGACAAACGCATGAGCCTGACATCATCATTCACGCAGCAATCGATGCAGAAAGTTCAAAGCAGACTTTACTCCTCTACTCTTAGAGATGCCGCACTGGTCAAGTCTCAACATGAACTACGGATGACTCGCAGGGCCAGATATTATAATATAATGTACAGCACCCTCCATAATTATTGGCACCCCTGGTTCAGAAATGTTCTTTGGCTTCTAATAAATTTTTTTAAAGAAAAATAATATCAAACAACAATGCAAAAAAGAGAAAAATCTAAGCTTTAATCCAAGTGACTTTATTTAGTGTGAAAAAAATCACATTGAGAAATAAATCTTTTGAATGAAATCATGTGTGCCACAATTATTGGCACCCCTGGTGTTAGTACTTTGTACAACCTCCTTTTGCCAACAAGACAGCACTTAATCTTCTCCTATAACTCTTCACAAGTTGGGTGTTTTTCTGCATACTCATCCTTGGTGTTATACTTACAGTGTTTGTTGCCAAAAAGCTCTATTTTGGTCTCATCTGACTAAAGCACGCGGTCCCAGTTAAAATCCCAGTACCACCCGTTCATGCTTATGAGTATAACTCACAAAAAGGCTTTATCCATGCATGCCTCCCAAACAGCTTGTTGGCATGTAGATAGCACCTGATGGTTGTTTGGGAGACCTCGTAACCCCAAGATGCTA
>BRDA01079615.1:0-10990 GCA_036984385.1 Crenuchus spilurus
GCCATTAGTTTCTTCCACATACCATCATGCGTCCAGAACCTGGTAGCCACCTACTTCGACAACCTGTACGTCTGCTATACAACCCGGGATATTGCAACTGACTGGCATCGGCTCGAGAAGGGGATAGCAATGGGATGTGCCATCTCTCTCATCCTCTTCACTATGGCTTTCGAGATCCTCTTGATAGGCGGAAGACAGATGGTGCGAGGGGTCAGAGCAGAGACAGGCCAAAGATTACCAGCCATGAGGTGTTATATGGATGACATCACCACCCTCCTCCAAACAGCAGCCTGCACAGCCAGATTCCTCAGACGGCTAGAAGAGCTACTAGCCTGGGCTCGCATGAAGGTCAAGCCATCAAAATCTCGCAGCCTGTCGATCCAGAAAGGGAACAGGAATGATAACATCATCTTCACTGTGGCTGGTGAAAGAATCCCTTTACTGGCAGAAGCACCTGTGAGAAGCCTTGGCAGAATGTACACGGCAGACCTCTCTGACAAGAACATGGGCTCAGCTGTTGCAGCCCAACTTCAGGAGGGCCTCCACAAGATCGACCAGTGCCCCCTACCAGGGAAGTTCAAGGTGTGGTGTTACCAGTTTACTCTGTACCACCGCTTAATGTGGCCCCTGAAACTCAGCGACATTACCATGACCACAGTCTTGAAGCTGGAGGCAAAGGCCAACAACTTTATCTGGAAGTGGCTCGGCCTCCCACGTTCCCTCTCCACCACGGCACTGTATGGGAGAAACATCCTTTAGCTCCCACTGCAGTCCATCAGCCTAGGATATAAAAAGGAGAAGGTGAGACCCCACTTTGAACTGAAAGACTCTACGGACCTGGCAATTCGAGCTGCCAACCCTCAGATTCGCAGTGGATGGAAGTGGAATGCATCCCAGGCAGTTGACCAGGCAGTGGAACGGCTGAAGCACCATGAGATCGTTGGTGTCACACAGTCGGGCAGATCTGGTCTAGGATGAGCAGCAGCACAAAAGAGCTGGTCCAAAGCGACTAGGAAGGAGAGGAAGGATCTTGTGATCTCTGAAGTTGACAAAATGGAGGAAGAAACATACAAGATTACAGCGGTGAGCCAGCAACAGCAAGGCAGATGGACTACTTGGGAGGATGTGCTAAACAGAACCATCACTTGGGCCGATTTGTGGAGAACTCCACAGGCAAGACTGAGTTTCCGGATTAGGGCCACATACGACACCTTACCGAGCTCCCGGAACCTTCTCACTTGGTTTGGCACAGAAGAATGCTGCCATCTCTGTAGTTCCCCAAATCCGACCCTAAAGCACATCCTCTCTGGATGCAAGACAGCGCTGTCACAGGGAAGGTACAGGTGGCGGCATGACAAGGTCCTGTACAAGCTCGCAGAGATCCTGGAAGCCCGCAGACAGCAGGTAAACCGGTCAGTAAGCCTACCCACATCCCCGAAGTGGATCCAGTTTACCAGGCCAGGGATAACAGCACGGCGCAGCAAGGGGACAGAGCGGTCGCTCCTGTCGCTAGGAGGTGAGTGGCAGTTGGCAGCTGACCTCAGCCACCAACTGAAATTCCCGGCAGAGATAACTGTAACATCTCTGCGTCCAGACATCATGCTCTGGTCAGCACCTGCCAAAGCTGTCATTATGGTAGAGCTGACTGTCCCATGGGAGGAGCACATGGAGTCCGCGTACAAACGGAAAAAGTACAAGTACGCAGAGCTGGCAGCAACGTGCTCACAAGCTTGGTGGAGACCTTTCATGTTCCCAATGGAGGTCGGATGTAGGGGCTTCACCGGGACATCCACACAGAGAATACTGAAAACTCTGGGTGTCACAGGCTCTAACATGAGGCGAGCTCTTTGTGATCTTGCAGAGGAGGCGGAGGAAGGGAGCTTCAGGCTATGGCTCAGAAGGAAGGATGGCACATGGGGGAAAGGAGGCTCTTGAGGGAGACATCAGTGAAGGGTGGCCCCCCAGCTGACGACCCTGCAGTCTCCACAATGGCACCATCGGAGGTGCGCCAGGCAGAAATGCCAAGCAGGTGTGATCACCTGTGCTTACATCTAAATGACAAATAACGTCACTATGTCCCAAAATATCCCTTGTAGTTTGTGTAGAATACTTGTCTCTATATAACTAAGTTGAATTGACATCATTAGCTTTAATCATATGAGAGATTAATAAATTTATTTGATCATTTTCTAATTAAAAACAAAAAAAAGTCACTATGACCCAAATTAAGTCTTGTAGTATGTAGAATACTTGTCTCTATATTACTAAGTTGAATTTACATCATTATGTTAAATAACATGAGAAATTAATAGATTTATTTGATCATTTTTTGTGATTAATATACAAATAATGACAATGTTCCAAAATAAGTCTTGTAGTATGTCTGGATATGTGAATATATGTCTGAATTTTAATAAGTTGGTTTCACATCATTAGGTTTAATAACATGAGACTTTGATTATTGTTTTATAATTGTACATAAAACAAATGTTAGAAAAATTCCAAATACAAAAATATATTAATATGTATGAAGATACTGTACATATATGTCACATTATTACTAATATTTCATAAAAAAAAAATAAACATGAAACAAAATCATGTAAATGGCTAAAATGAATAATGCTAGCCACATGGATGTTTGTAACACATTTCTTCCTGTAATTGTGCAATGGTCCCTAAAACTGTAGCAGCTTGTAACCAGAGCGAACAGAAAGCTAACATCCTGCATCCAGGCTTCATCATAACATGTGAATTTCAGTCAATTTTGTGGTTGTAGTTTGTTGTCTTTGTCTATTTCACCTCAGAAGTGCACCTCTGCTGGTGAATCTGCATCTCGATAGCTGTTGAGTGTTTTGTTGAGCCAGTGTTGAGTAATGTGTACACTGTCCCTTTAAGAGCCAGATAAGAATGGAGAAAACCAGCGAGAGAGTCATGCTGTACCACCAAGATCACTGGACCTAGCCTTTATTTCACTGTTTTAGTTCTGAAAGTAACATCTCTAACAAGCCTGTGATGCTTTATTTTGTTCATTTGTGAATTAATAAATGAACAAGTGAATTCAACCAAAGTGAGTATGAGTGCCTGAATCACATGTGCTTCATGTTTCACCTGCCCTCAAAGCTCACTATCTGGGCTGGAGCTAAAAGTCTGAAGTAAGATCAGCTTCGGAGCGTTACATGAGGAAAAGCGGAACTACGATTATCAAATGAATGTCCAATATTAAACTAACTTTACACTGCTGGCTTGCGTGTTGCTCATCTGAGTCAAATGAGCATGCACAATTTGATTCATTTATTCAGAATACTGATTCAGGGCACACGCAATTTGATTCAGATGCTGAATAAGTGAATCAAATTGTGCATGCTGATTTGACTATAGTACTAGCTATAGTATCAAAAGCATCGAGTATTACAAAATCAAATTGTTTGAAGCATTGTAGTGTCAAAAAAGCATAGAGCTATTGATACCTCGTGCATCTCTAGTGGCCAATCACATTTCAAATCAAATCAAATCAAATTTATTTATAAAGCGCTTTTTACAACTGATGTCAAAAAGTAGCTTTACAGGGTTAGTAATAACAAACATCAAATCATTAATCCCTAATCCCCGGTGAGCAAGCCAACGGTGACAGTGGCAAGGAAAAACTCCCTCAGAGCTGGAGGAAGAAACCTTGGAAGGAACCAGACTCACATGGGGGACCCATCCTCCTCTGGTCTGCTAATTCTAAGTGTGTGTTAATTAATCCTATGATCTTGTTATAATGGACAGGAATGATGATGATAGTGGTAGCAATGATAACGGCCAGAAAGTCCATATGAACTCCAATGTGGGCAGTAGAGTAGGGCATCTGGAGCAGGCCACAGTAGTTGGTTGTTGGTAGGTAGCTGATCCAGGGAAGCATCATGCAGAGAATAGTAATCAATCTTCCATCAGCCTTGGACCGGACCGATGGGCAATCACTCACTCTGAAAAGACAAAAATGGAATTAGTTCTCTTTGGATTTATAGAGCACAGGGATTATGAGACATATCAGAGTGTGGCTATTGACTCCAGCAGAACTATCTAAAACAGCCTATCTAAAAGGAGAGAGCCAGAAGGTAAACAGACATGGGAGCTCCCCGAAACACTGGCATCCCTCTGCTCACCATCAACAAACCTGAGTGAACGTGTGAGCAGCGGTATGACAGCCGCAGCATCTCAGTTCACTATAAATCCCTACGCCAGTGCACCCCTGGACCTACAACCTTTCTATAATGTAAAGTATTAATTACCAAAGGCTAAACTAAACAGAAATGCTTTCAGTCTAGTCTTAAAGGTTGAGACTGTGACTGAGTCCCGAACATTGTCTGGGACGTTATTCCAAAAATGAGGGGCCATATAAGAGAAGGCTCTTCCCCCTGCTGATGATTTCTGAATTCTGGGAACTATCAAGAAGCCAGCACCCTGTGATCTAAGTAAACGAGATGGTTCATAATAGGAAATAAGGTCTTGTAAATACTCAGGGGCAAGACCATGTAGGGCTTTATACATCAATAACAGAATTGTATATTCCATTCGGTATTTAACTGGAAGCCAGTGTAGTGCTAATAAAACTGAGCTAATATGGTCAAATGTTCTGGTTTTAGTAAGAACCCTGGCTGCTGCATTTTAACTAATTGAAGTTTATTTAAGTTACTGCTTGAGCATCCTGATAATAGTGCATTACAGTAATCTAACCTAGAAGTAATGAAGGCATGTACCAGTTTTTCTCCATCCTGTAGGGATAAGGCATTTCTTAACTTGGAAATATTACGGAGATGTAAAAAAGCTGTTCTGGTAGTTTTAGTTATGTGTTGGTCAAATGATAAATCTGAGTCAATTATGACACCAAGATTTCAGTAAAGAAAAAAAACAACAGCAGACTACAAAGCTATTCTGAGCCAAAAGGAACAAGTAATAGCAAGCTTCCTAGAAATGTAGTGGAGTCGAAAGTACAATATTTGTCTTTGAAATGTAATGGAGTGGAAGTCATAAGTTCACCAAAAAATAAATACTCAAGTAAAGTAAAAATACTCAAAAAATGTATATAAATACAGTACTCAAGGAAATGTACTCCACTACTGAAGTTCAATCCCCGGGCAGGTGATGATTAACCCCCAACTGCTCCCTGGGTGCCATGGATAGGGCTGCCCACCACTTCGAGCACATGTTCTCACTGCCAAGTGTGTTCACTAGTGTATATGTTTCACTGCACGGATTGGTTAAATGTGGAGGTCTATCACACAAGTTTAATCTAATCTAATCATTAACTCTATGAATGTTCTAGAGCTGCTGTTGTGAAGCTGTACTGAGAATGGACTTCTTGAACATTGAGTGTCTCCCAAAAACATAACAGGGGTGCCTCACAGACCATTGATGTCAGAGGGTAACGACAACTCTGGTGAGTGGTACAGAGCCACAGTGGACCAGTTAATATCTATAATGAACAGGAAAATGTCAGGGATCATCCCATCATATTGGCATTTGTGACATTCAGGGGTAGTCATAATGTTCTGGTTTGACTGTGTAAGAGTACAGTGTAAGAATAATCAAATGCTATTTTTCTATCTACAGTGGGGTTTTCCCACCTACAAAGAATGGAGAGGTCTGTAATTTCTATTGTAGCTACACTTCAACTGTGAGATACAGAATCTAAAAAAATCCAGAAAATCACATTGTATGATTTTTAAATAATTAATTTGCATTTTATTGCATGAAATAAGTATTTAATCACCTACCAACCAGCAAGAATTCTGACTCTCACAGACCTGTTAGTTTTTCTTTAAGACACCCCCCTATTCTGCACTCATTACATGTATTAATTGCACCTGTTTTAACTCGTTACCTGTATAAAAGACACCTGTCCACAGACTCAATCAATCAAACTCCAACCCCTCCACCATGGCCAAGACCAAACAGCTGTCTAAGGACATCAGGGACAAAATTGTAGACCTGCACAAGGCTGGGATGGGCTATAGGACAATAGGCAAGCAGCTTGGTGAGAAAGCAACAACTGGGAAGAAACACAAGATGTGTTGCGTGTATGTGTGTGTGCGTGTGTGTGTGTGTGTGTGTGTAGGTGTGCGCGCACGTGTGTGTGTGCACTGTAAGATTTATGTGAAATAGCACAATGAACAATATGTTCTGCATTACAAGAGTTTTGGGAATAAATCAATGTTTTCAAATACAAGCAGTATCCTTCAGTTTCTCCATGAAAACTATGATGGTCCATAATGCAAGGTCAAACAGCTGATGCAATAATAATTTGTCAATAAAAAAATACAAAATGGACAATAACAAAGGAGTAAAATAGAAAACAATATAAATAAAAGACTATTAAGGAGTGCTCTGTATCAATAATACTGCTGTATCGACATCCTGCTAATATAACAAACTTTTTTTGTTGTTGGCCTGTGTTGTTCATGCAGAGGCACAGTGACTGGATTAATGATGTTATTAGAGTAGTATTTGCTTGTCACTGAACCATTCATCATCCAGTTCCACAGGACACTGTTCACAACTTCCACTTCTGTGCCTTTCTGTGACTCTTCCAGTCTCTCTGTATCTCTGTTACAGCCTGCTGATGACTCTCTGTGACACTCTAAGCTCAGTGCTCACTTCTGTCTGAGAACATCCTGTCTGAAGCCTCACAGTGGTGAGGTACTGTTGATCAGGTGTTAGGTAAGGTTTTGGTGTGATGTCAGAATCTGAACAGCCTGAGGAGGAGGAGTTTAAATACTAGTTCTAACTGAAGCAGGATGTTTATTGGTGGATTCATGGATCAAACAGCTGTTTATTTTGCTGTTAAGCTCCTTGTTAGAGAAGCAAGTTGTGTAAAAAGTACTGAAACACTGAACAGGTGGACATGTGCAGCCAAAAGTGTAGAGACAATCACATTAAGTTCACCTGTAAAGGTTAGAGTGCATTTTAGGTTCATCCTGAAATTTCACCTAAAAGTCAAACATCTCAAACTTTTTGCGAGTAGTGTATATTATATTTAGTGATTTTGTCACTCCATCTGGTGCGAACAGGAACTGCACCCACACAAACAGTAAAATTTGAACTATAAAAATACATAGCCTGTAAAATAGTGAAAATACTAACTATTGATCATTTCAAATTTATCAATCACCCCAGACTTTTGTTATTATTGCATGAACGTCTCTATAAAGCAGAATAATCCTGCAGTTCAAACAGTCAAAGCTTACTCACCTGCACTGGTGGGCCTGTCATAATGAATTATGTCCACCAGTCAGGTTTGCCTCTGTTATAGGTTATGGCAGCTCTGAGCATCTCTGACAGGATTACACACAGGCCGAAGACTTTGTTCGCTGTTAACCTGCAAACAGAAGTTCTTCTTTCCATTAGTAACAGGAGAAAAACAACAGCACTGAAACATTCAGCTCAACCTGACGACTGCAGTAATGAAAATTTCACATCAACATGGAGCAAAAGAGGCTGCACTTGTTAATGTTTCTGGAATATTTGAACTTTTATGTTGTATTCTTTTATAAACAGTATATATAACCATGAACACTCATTGCATGCAGATTGAAGAATGTGGTTCTGTAGAGATTTTTGAAAATGGTTCTAAATAGGATTCCTCTATTATTACAAGCCTGATACAGTAACAATAACAGAACCATTTTGGTGCTTTATAGAACCTCCTCCAAAAAGCTTCAATATAGAACCATCTACAGTTCTGTCTTTATCAGTCTGAAGAGCCCTTCAGTTACGCAAAGTGTTCTTTGAGCATCCATGGTTCAATATAGAACTATATACTTTACTAAAGAACCCTGAAGAACCATCTTTGTTTATAAAATTATGAACACTCAAAGAATACTTTGCATGATTAAAGTGATCTTCAGACAGATGAAGAATGTCTTTTTCATGGTTCTATAGAGAAGATCTTTGAAAATGGTCCTATAAAGCACCAAGATGGGTTCTGCTATTAAGATAAACCATTTTTGGTTCTATATAAAACCATTTTCAAAAATAATCTCTTTAGAAACATCAACAACACATTCTTCGTAGATCTGAAGAACACTTTAGTCATGCAAAGTCTTCAAGGTTCTATATATAACCATTTTCATTCATGAAGAATTCAAAGAACCATCTTTTATTAGTGTAGGAGACTAAATACAACCAGTAGCAGCTGCCAAAAACATCATTTACAACAAAAATTACAGAGATTTGTATCAGATGGGACTAAAATGTCCAGATGAGCTCTGAGTATATCATTCAGTCAGAGAAGGAGAAAAACACAGACATGGTGGATCTGGTTGGGAAAAAAAATAACAGAGGAGCTCCTGTAGTACAACTGACCCCAGAACCTCCATGTACATTTAATCAGATTTCAATAGAACTAAAACCTAAATCAAACAAAAGTCTTGCACTTCTACACTGTAAAACCACCACCTTCATAAGACCACAGGGCTTTGAGAAGGAATGAGCAGTGATTGCAGTCAGTATTGTCATAATTTTAAAGCCAGTAGGACTCTGATTGAGCTCTACATGAGGCTCAAATGACTCATTATTTGAGATGAAAACATTTCTGATAATCACATCAGCTACAAAGCTGTAATCTGACCCTGAAGTGCCAAGTCTTTAAACGTACAGACACAATCCAAGCAGGAAGGAAGAACACATGAGCAGTTTAATATTTTGGTACTATTATAATATTATACAAGATAAACATGTAGTATTATCTTTAACTGATGTTGGATAGATCTTAAAACTAATGTAAGTATTTAAATATTTTAAAATATCAAAATATTTCTCAGTTTGAGAATGTTATAAGCTTATTATAAAATAATTCAACAACACCACCATTGAAATTTGGGGGGGGGGGGGTATCGGTGGGTTGCGGAAGGTGCTGGAGCACCTGCCAGGGTTCTTGCAGGTTTCAGTGAGTTAAATTTAAGACCTTATTAAGACATTTTAAGACCATTCTCAGTGAAATTTAAGACCAACATGACAAATTGCCAAAAACATTATAATTCTATATAGAGAGGTGAAACAAGCCATCCATAAGCTGCAAAAACAGAAAAAAAAACCATCTGAGAAATTGCTACAATATTAGGAGTGTCAAAATCTGTATTTTGCAAAAAGACCTGAACGCCCACGAAAGACAAAAGTGGTGGATGATCACAGAACAATTTCTGGTGAGACGAATAAAACTAGCTTTGATACGGATTACATGCTCGTTGTCGGGTGTCACAACAATAAAAATGTGAATAAAGTACGTGCTTTAAACACCAGCAGCTTCACAAACACTGCGTGTCCGGCACCTTTTGCTTTGCACTTTATACCAAATAAGAAGGAAAAAAACCTAGCATGGCTTGCAGCATCACAACTTAAATATCCTCCAAATATAAATATATATATGCTTGTTGAAAAGTTTTGCACCTGAAATAGTGAGTTATTTACAACTTTTTCAGTTCCTTAGTGAGGCTTTCCATCCACTCATAAGAACAATATAAGTATATATAAGTACACTTATAAAAATGTAAAAATACAACCAACTAATGTTATTATACAGATCATTTATTATTTTTCAATATTTCACAGCAAATACGATCTGAGCTTATCCAGCCTTCCACAAAACAGCTGTTGCGTAGTTGCAGGACTTGCCCAACCCTGCAATGCAAATGCAACCCAGTGTCTCAATTACTCCAGTTTCCCTTAGCATTAGCATTAGCTACACCTGGTGAATTACCTTGGCTGACAGTCTGATTTGGCTCTACCTCAGCTTTAAATGAAGTTGCCATGTTTGTTAAACATTACCTTACCTATTTTGTTGCTATAAATGTAGTTGGATGCCTCTATGACCTTATCGAGCAGCAATGAATGTCTGCTTTTCACAATATAAACACACTAACTGGAAACTAAATAAAGCTTCATCTGTGAATCTCGGGAATGGTTAAAGTTCAGGAAAATCGTGGATAACGCCATATCCAATAACACCGGGGAAAGTCACTAGTCGGGAAAAAAAGTCGCTAAAACTAGCTAAATATAGCGACAAAACTGCTAAATTGTGATAGAAACAAGCAACCAGCTCTATGAAAACAAGCCCAAAATAAGCCCAACTGGCAACCCACCACATTCTGTTAAACAGAGGCCGCTTGTAAACAGTATAAAAGTAAACATTTATTATGACATTATACATAAACAACACCAAAATTATGCTAAACACTTTTAATATAAACATTTTGAATAACTTAAATTATTTAATACATTCTTTGAATAACTTAAAATCTTTTAAGTTTTGATCAAAATAAAAGTGCATTTTGTTTGGTGTATTTTGATCTCATTGTCCGTCAGTGGATCCAATGAGTTCTCCAAAATGGTCTACAGCACTGATTGATGTGTGGCGAGCTGGGAGTAGGGTTGCACCTGTCCCGTAAAATACGGAATCATTCCGTATTTGTAAATTAAAAGTCGCGTTCCGTATTGAACCGATACGGGACACGCTTTGTTCCGTATTTTTATCAAAGGGGGTGAAATAAGGTTGAACTGAGACAGAACGATACGCGTGAATCTGCTTCTCTCTCTCTCAGCCTGTCTGTCATGTTTCAGCAGCGTGTGTGTGAGTGATGTGTGTCAGTGTAAGAGATAAGTAAGCTGAGTTGGACTTATTGTGTAGTGAGCTGGAAGAAAATGCAAAGAAAAGGAACAGCAGACCTGTATTCCAGGTAGTAAAAAAGCTCACCAAACCATTCCAGCCTCGTACAGTAGCCATCAAGGACAAAGATGGGATGAAACTTGTGGAACCAAAGAAGGTGTGTCAACGATGGAAAAACTACTGTGAGGAACTATACAGTGGTGCAGAAGATAACATTCAGATTTATGTTCAAGAAAAGGAACTAGAGGTCTGCGTGGGACTGATTTTTTAGTCTCGCTCCCGCATGTTTTCATCCCGCTCCCGACCGCTCCCGTGATAAAATTGTCATATTTGGTCTCGCTCCCG
>BRDA01079616.1:0-11394 GCA_036984385.1 Crenuchus spilurus
ATATTAGATGTTGGCACCTCCACATCATTGCATTCAGTTTTTATTCACAATTTGTTTAGTGTCCCAACTTTTTTGGAATCCGGTTTGTAGTAATGCAAGAGAACTTTCAGACTCAAAAGGAACTGAAAAGTTTATGGCATTACCCATAGTCATTCAGTCAAGACATGTCTGAACTGGAGCTGTGAGGCAGTCATTTTTGTAAACAATACATCAACAAAAATTCTCTCAACCTGCTCAAGCCACATTAAGGTCTTAATTAAGGTCTCACAGACTAGTCATTGTGGTTTAGGACACAGTATGAAAGTGAACAAAACCTCAGGTTCTGTGTCCACAAACCACCTCAGCAGCAGAAAGTGCTGATCTAGAATCAGTTTTACTGATGATGACCATCATAAATACAGAGAAATCTGATCCACCATCCATCTTCTACCAGCCCTGCTGTTATCTAAACGGTTGCCTGTTTACATGGATTCAGTTTTGGTGATTTTTTTACAGAAACTATAGTGCTATTTAACAGACTATTGAGATCTAGTGCTTGTTAGCAAGATTTATTTTGTTGCTTCAATTCTTAACAGAAGAACCAAAAATTGAACTCCATCATGTCTTGGCTGATGGACAAGACCTGAGATAAGTGGAAAAAGTGTAAATATGATTTTCTCTTAAGCTTTCCTTTAATTGAAAAGTAACAGTGTAATCATTTACTATTGTGAGGCATTTCTAAAGAAATGAGGGCCTGCTAACTCTTGATGCACAGGCTGTTTCTCTCAGAAGAGAATAAACTGTGGACAGTGTCCTTCCAGCCTTTTGGTCTCATGTGGATACGGATTATGTGGCCCATTGAGAAATGTGCCACTCTATCAGTTCAGAGAGGAGAAAAGAGGAGCGCTGTTCAGGGACAGACCGTGTGTGTGTGTGTGTGTGTGTGTGTGTGTGTGTGTGTGTGTGTGTGTGTGTGTGTGTGAGAGAGAGAGAGAGAGAGAGAGAGACAGAGAGAGAGAGAGAGAGAGAGAGAGAGAGAGAGAGAGAGAGAGAGAGAGAGAGAGAGAGAGAGACTAACACAGGCATCCTGGTGACTCATATTCTCTTTATTGATTTTTCACACAGGCTGGTTCAAATTCTGCACAACAGAGACTATAGCCTCGACTCTACAAGCCAATTTAAAGGAAGAGCAAAGTGTTTCTATCAGGCCTTGGGCCAGGCAAAGCAGCTTCTGGAGCAGTGTGATCAGGGCTGCTTTTGCACTGAAAAAAAAATAAAACAAACAAACAAACAAAAAAAACAACAACTTTTCTGTGGTTTTGGAAAAAGAAAGTAGTCTCTACAAGCACAATTACAAGGCAAACCAATTAAAATGAACAAGTAAAAAGCACCATATTTTCCCTTAAATCAGCCGAGATATGTCTGGTGTTTACATTTTCTTCTTTAGTTCCTGCACTAAAGCTACAAGGCTAATGTAGCTAACATGTACTAGAAGCGTATACCTCACCAATTGAGCTCAATTCATCCTAAATGTGGTTTCTAACACATTGTGACATTCTGTTATGCTTAAAAATGGACAAAAGCACATAAGCATTGCTAAAAACAAGCAGTACCCAGGTTTCAAGCCTGCATTTTGTCCACTTTTAAAGATAAGAGTTTCATACAGTGTCTGAAACCAGATAATCGTCTACTCTAGAAACCTGAACAACTCAACACAGTTTGAGACATGTATGTAATGAGTATAGAAGCATTCTTGACAGTAATACAAGTCGCATCAGATTCAAAACCCTGATGCTCACCTACAAAGCAAAAAATGGACCAGCTCCTCTCTACAAAATGGCAATGGACAAGTCTCGAGTCACACCTTGTACCCTTCATGCTTCTAGTACGGCTCGGTTTTGACCCGCCATCCTTCAAGACACGTGGAAGACTAACATCAAGACTGTTCTCTGTCCTGGCACCCAGGTGGTGGAAAAAACTCCCACTGACTGTTCAAGCAGTCCCTCACAGTCTTCAATCACAGACTGAAGACCTTCTCTTTGTTGAGCACTTAATTATTATTATACACCCGGTCCGCTGACAAACAAGGAACATTCGTTCATCATAAGGCTAACGTTAGGTTGGGACGTTATATCTAGGTTTGTTCAAACTTTAGTTAAAACCTTCAAAGAACGTTCCAGGAACGTTTTCATTTAACAGAACCATGCAAGAACAATACCAGAACATTAGTTTAACATTCTGTGTTACATGGGCGCCCATGTAACTTTCTCACAATGTTCTTGCAACGTTCTTATGTTAGCTGAGATCGTTCCAGTATAAAACTAAAGTATACTTCACACATCCTTTAGCTGATTATCAACATTTTTAAAAAAGCTGTTTTATGGTGTATAGTGCATTACAATCTGATTATCATTGTGGATCACAGGAACATTATAGGGGTGTTAAATTCCAGTCCTGGAGGTCGGATTCCTGCACAGTTTGGTGATCTTCCTGATCAAACACAGCTGATTCAAATCAGCAGGTAATGACCAGGTATAATTGTAGTGACAGAGCAGATAATTCCCAAAACTGTGAGGATACCAGCCCTCCAAGACTGGAACTTTACAGTGATAATAAAAAAATATACTATATTCAATGAAAATAAATAATATCTCTTTAAAAATGTATAATCAACAAATCAATTGCTCTGAATTCACTGAAGGAAAAGTGTCTCTTATACATAAAATTCAAATTCAATTAACCCATGTAAACTTCACAATAGAGTCAGAGATTGAAATTCACTCATGCATCAGAACAGCGCAGCATTTTCTAGATGCTGCTTAAACTTAACAACCGGGTTGAGGTAAAAAAAAAAAACCTGACCTTGTCCAGTTCCTAAAGTCCCTGCCTTTAAAAAGAGCTGTGCTGTTATGCCTTAAAACAAATGTAAGCCATAATCTCCTCCAGCTCCTTTCCTTCTGTCCAATCTAAAGAGAAACAAGTCCACAGTGGCTCCACCTAATGGCCTTGAATACATACCGGTTTAAAAAAAATACAAGACTCCATACGTTTAGAGCTGCAGGCAGCTCCTTCAAAGTGACCTTGTTGTGCATTAGGCACACTGGATGCCCTCCGGCTAACACTTTCTGTAGAGCAGTTCAATTACTTATTGAGCTTGCCTTTTAAATTTACATTGATTGCACAATCTATGTGTTCACAAATGAAGAGAGAGAGAAAGAAAGAGAGAGACACATATAATTCAGCCTGTGGGGTAGGTGACAAAGTTTGTTAACACTATTTGGTTTCTGACTTGTGTTAGGACGCACATTAAACAAACACACACTGGTTAAAAATGTACATGCATGCTGCCTCTAGGCATGCCTGAGGTCAGTTATATCAGACATTGAAGGACGACTACACTCACATAATAAATCTATGCTCAATTAACATATACACTGGCCACCAGAAGTTTGGGTACATATTGCTTTTGTGAATGTTTAATATTAAATGGGCATGTTTGCTTCTTGTAATAATTTACCATATTAAATACATTTTAAAACATGCAGTGTAAGGGGCATGTCCTCTGCCATCTTCCCATCCAATACCGCTAAGCTCTGCCAAACCAAATACACAGAGGTCAATCTGAAACTATCCAAATGCACAAACCACCCACAAAAAAGCACAACTCAAAACTCTAAACACAGGGTAAAATATCAGGAGCTCACAACCTCCAGTCGACTTCATCCCCAGTCTATATTAAATATATGTTAGGCTCATCGTCACTCAGCAGCACTTAACATCACTTCTGTCAGTTCTTTAAAGGGCCCATACCATGGTAAGCATTTTCCTTGCTTTATTTTAAATAAAGCACTCCCCAGTCTAAAACAGCTGCAAAACATCCCTATTGTTTTGTGATGGGATGCACGTAAACCTGTGCTTTTAAATATACCCACCTGCACAGACTACAGCAGTTTAGTTTAGGCCCGTTCACACTAAAATTGTTCATCCTGGACTGCTTTTTGAGGCCCAGAACAGATCTCATTTACATATATAACCAAAACTGCCTGTTACTTCTAAAGCATAATCAAATATTTTGTTCAAAGAGGAAAATTAATTAATCCAATATGTGGTGAAAACATAAATATAACATTTAGCAGCACATTTTACTTCACAATTACAATTTATTTGCAAAATGTTATGCTTATTATTTCTTAAATGTACATTTTTACTTATTAACCTTTCTAAACAGTAGTTATAACAGGGGTGCACAAACTTTTGCATAAAAGTGTATAAAATAATGCATCAGTGCAGACCTACTTTGTAATAAATAAACCTCAGCAGAGCAATTTTTACTTAAGTACCATTGGAATTGAATTGTTACAAAAGACTGCAAAGGGTCACTAAACTTTTGATGTGCAGTGATATACTGAATTGAGCACTTATATCCTCAAGACCAAAGCACACTCAAAAAGCTTAACACAAATGTTATCAGTCAGAGACGTCTTCTGAATGTTGCTTCTGGGGCATGAGGCTAATGTAGCTAACAGGTAAAGAAAGTCTATAGCTCATCAATTAGTATGGTGCTAACCACATGCTTATATCACCACACACTTACCTAAAACTGTGTTGAGGTGATATGTAATCTCAAATAGACTTGATTATGTGGTTTATCACTTTATTTATCACTGTACAAGTGGCTGAGAACAGACTGTCTTGTGAACTGCTCCTCAGCTCTCAGTTTGTAATGGTTACAGTATGTAAATGAGGCACTCACCTGTATGTGAGATGAGTGGGTGTTCAAATTTTTGACAGGGTGACTCTGGAGCGCCTGTGACCCACCCACAGGTTACTGCTGTGGGCAGCAGCAGTAGGAGGAGCATGTGGGCTGGGGGCGGAGCCATGAGTCTCCAAGACTCAACACACTACTGACAGAGCCAGGGAGAGAGAGCGGGGCGATCGGCATCTGACACCAACAGCTACAGAAAGAGAGAGAGAGAGAGGGAGTGAGAGAGTGTGGATGATGAACAGTCTTAGATGCTCCACCATTTTTATTGAGCGATGAAACAGCCAGAACATCAGGATTTTGTCAGTTAACTGGCAGCTGTCTGTGTGGACATACTTGTGAACAATTTTCACCCTCATGATGCAAACCTTTGTTTATGAAGCAATATTCCTTTATTATTAGTTGTGTTTCCTTTAGTCATGAGATATAGCCATATGTTGCTGGAAGACCACACCAGTTTCTTTCCTTTTTTTTGTTTAGCACCTTTTAGAAAATTGCCTGCATCTATACATCACACAAAAACAACAGACTGACTGGTCACTATCATGTCACTCAAATAGCCCATCCTGTCAGAGTTGGCAGTACATGGCCACTCTAAGCAATAAAAGTCACCAGGCATTCTGCCAGTGTTCAGAAGACAAGACAGATAGATTCCCACCAAATGAGCAATGATGCAACAGATGAATAATGAAACTTCTTTACATATTTTGTGATTAGATTTGACCATACACATTTTCTGATGAATAAAGACCAATCGTTTTGTAACGCATGTGGGTTGAGGAGGAGTCAAGATGCTGAGGTGGGATCCAAGTGAGAGACTTTATTAAAAAAAAAAACACAATGACACAAACACTGTGGTGAACCAAACAAAAAGCTGAAGCTGTGGTTATGTGGTAAATGTATGACTTAGACAGACCTACATGAACATAAAGAAATACCTACTGATTCCAATGGACATTTATAAATATCTACAAACGTTTTACAATGACTGACAAAAGTTCTGAGACACAGGGACACAGGGAATAACACACATAATCACACTGGGATGAACAAACGGGGCTGTGAGATTAGACAAGACATGTGCTGACAAGATGACAGGGCACAAGCATAAACAAAAGCACATGGTGACAGGTCCCATGGACAGACGGCACAGGGCAAAATGAAAACAGAAAATACGACAAAGACAGGGAATGGACGAGGGTTTGACACTAATGTATTATACAGTGACAATAAAGTTGAACTGAACTGAATCAAATTGAATTGAAGTAAACTGAATTGAAACAGACTAAATTGAAACAAATGAAGTCAAATTAAATTGAACTCAACTGAATGCACCGCAATCTGAATTTCTGAGCTGATGGATAGATGGATGAATGGATAATACTTAATGCCAAAAATGATAATATGATTATGCACAAAACATTATACAAAAGCAGAAAGGCATTAACCCACAATAGTCATTCAGAAGTAACACATACTGTCTAACATTGTGTTATAGCATTGTGAAATAAATTAATGAAATAAAGTTGTCTTGAAGAAGCTGGTTTATATAAAATGGAAAACAAAAGTGGAATGCAATAAATAATGAAATTTTTAATCTAAAATTATTTACAATGAAAGACAGTGAAGTGTAAATGACAGATTTTGTACATATTCTTCCTTCTAAATTGATATACTGAAGTAACAAGGCTATATAACTTAGTCTTCTATTGAAATGGACTATCTGGTGACATTGAATTAAGTTACAGGTGCATCTCCAAAAACTACAATACTGGGGAAAAGTTCAATTGTGTACAGAATTAAATTCTTAAAGGTCAAGTGTTGTATATTTTATATTCATTATATGCAAAATGACATATTTCAAGCTTTTGTGTTTAACGTTGATACTGTTTGAATAGTAAAAACATAAAAAATTAACAAACAATATTCAACATTAAAAACGTTTTTGAAATGTCACTTAATGACACTTTTAATGTCACTTAAAATTAGGAAGACAAATTACCTTTTTCATTGTATACTTTTTTTTAATGCAGCAATGTACTAAAAACCAAATGTTTGAGTCAAGACTGTACTACTTCTATGTTCACATACTACATAATTCCACATATTTAAGGGTTAATAATGGTCATTGCAGGACTATAAGAGTAAAATACATACAAAGGTAACCAAAAAAGTCACAATACGGACAGTTGAAGAGGTAAGTGTCTAAAAGAGCTAATCAGATTGAGACAGAACAGTTGTTGGAGTCTTCAGTTCAACACCATGACCCCTGCTCTCTTCACATTGACCTTTTCCCCCGAGCACTATGAATCAGACAGCAGGTCTGGAGTGTTATCCCCATAACACACATACCAGCACAAACACTCACTGAAACAGCAATCACTTACTCTTCAAATGCACAGTGAGGAGGGATTCCACAGCTGAACTCCACATCAAGTGATAATTATAACTTAATATAACTTACTCAGTCAACTAGGACTGGATTAGTTTATCAGAAGGACATATATAATCAACTGTTGTACACACCTCCTCAGTGATAAAACTCTCAAATCCAGATGCCAATAAAATCACTGCTGATTGAGCAACTTTCTAGTGAGCTGCATTTTCTCTGAAGCCTGATAATGCTCTCAGTGGAGAGTCCCTGGTGCCAACACATGATGGGAGACCAAATACAGCATAGAAAATCTGGTATTTTTTTCCAATACAAGGCAACATGACAGACATATGTCTACAATTTTATCTGAGGAGGAGGAAAAAAATCACTGACATGATGGATAGTGATCATAGAGAAGCTGCTATAAATTACCCCATGACCCCAAGTGTAGTAGTAATACAGCTTTATATTGAAATAAATACAACAAGGAAACAACATAGTCATAGAAATGACTGTCTATAGCCTGTTTACATCACCTCTACCATATAGACTTATGATGTTTCTAAAACAACATGTAATTTCATCTTAAAAATCCTAAAATATAGAACAACTGAACCTGGAACCACTCAAATGCGCACTCACTGTACATGTTTTCAGAAACCCTTCCCTGTGACTGTAGCTCATCTGTTGATGCACTGTATGTGTTAGCTATTCCCCATCATCTATGTTCACTTTCTGACCACAGAACTGCTTTTATCTAAATATTATTGCGTCATCTCCCAGTGACACTGATGTGATGTAAAAACTCATACAATCTAACATTAAACCACCGTACCAGTGTCAATGCTGTGCGGAGAGTTGATCACAACCCAGATATTATCTGATCTGTGGTGGTTCTATGGAGGTCTTTTCCAGTGATGAATGACAGATGGGGCTAATAAATGGTCCAGTATGATCTACAGTCTGTAACTGTAAAACTACAAAGTGCACATACAGTATCTGTCAAACGTTTGGACACTTTTCATTCACTGTTTTTATTATTTTCTTACATTGTAAATGAATACTGAAGTCATCCAGACTATGAAGGAGAATATAATGAATAATGAAATAAACGTAAAAGTGTTAAAACATATGTTTTAGATTTTAGATTCTTCAAAGTAGACACACAACTGTTGTCTCAAACACATTAAGAGGGCAAGAAATGCAAGTCATGAACTCTTGACAAGACACAGCTGTTAACTGAAAGCCATTTCAGGTGACTACCTCATAAAGCTGACTGAGAAAATGCCAAGAAAGCTGCCATGTAAGCAAGAGGTGCCTACTTTGAAGAATGTAAAATATTAAATATATTCTGGCTTGTTTATTAAATAATTACATATGTATTTTTTCATAATTTAGATGACTTTAGTATTAATCTACAATGCAGAACTTTTTTAAATCATGAAAAACCACTGAATGTTCAGAAGGTGTGTCCAAACTTTTAACTGGTACTGTACATGGGAGGTGTTTCTGAAAAAATGGCCAATGAATGTGGCTACATGGTGTGTGTTGGCCACTCAGTGTACAGTTGTTTTCCTAAAATACTCACAACTTTAATTTATCACCTTCACACACTCTTGTCCTAAATAGCAAGGCTTCTTTTTGACATAAGGTCAAAGAGCTGTGAGGTGGAACGTGCAGTGCTAATATAAAGCACCTGTGCTACAGGCTTGCCAAATGCTGTCAGTCAAAAATCCCACCAGCTCTCTATTCTTAAGAAATGTTCGCCCTATTCATGACAGCTCAGATAAACCGAGGTAGTCATACTGTGGAGCACGGCTGAAATCAATTACGTTAAAGCCCTTCTCATCAGTTTTCGTACACTACAGAGGCTGTAACAGACGGTGACAGGGTGGTGCAGTAGTGTCACATGGGTGGATAGGTCTGGTGGAATTTGAACAGTGGCGTATGTGGTCTATTGTAGGTGTAGGCTTACATTCCTGTGTGACTAAACACATATGCAGTAGTCTATCAGCACAAACTGTATGGACCACCACACTATTAACCTTCTAACCTTTTATCCTCACTTCAATTATTCTTCAAAATTAGACTTACAATTAATATTCCCTTACAGAGCTTACAGGCGTAAACATAAAACATGTCACAAAAACAATTTTTTCATCATGGTTTTCCATGTGATTACATGATCTATTTGTATTTTTTTCACAATCTCACACTTTTCTACTTGTGACATTTTTCACATATTCACTTAAGTTTTTCACATAACAACATGTAAAGTTTCTAAATATCATCTAATTCTAACTAGTATGTGAAACCTGTGCTTCTATAAAGGACTGAATAATTATTCTAGACTTGCAGTAACAGTAACATGACACATGCAGTGTTAGTGAACCCCAGGTTAAATTCCTTATTTTCTTGATTTTATAAGTGAAAATAAGTCCACAACAAACATCTGCATATTTTAATGTTTGAGGTGTAAAAACATTCATTCTAACAAGCATTCATTTAACATAGAAATCCAAGCAAATCAATCCAATAAAAAATTACCAGAACAATAATCATGTGATATTTTGTCTGAAGGCATGGAATCATTTGTATGCATAAATGGTTCTTTGCTTGGTCAAATGGTTACTGGCACTAATGGAGAATCAGTTTTATATAAATCTAAACAATGAAAATTTCTATTTATCAACAAAACGTATCACTATAGTAACAAAATTAACATTGTAACAATGGTGGAACCCATTGCTGGTGATATTTGGAACTATATACAACATTCTCCATCAAAGAAACATTTCCTTAACTCTCTCATGGTTCTGCATGGAACAATTTCTCTTCCTAAGGTTTCAGTAGATGATGAGTGAAAGCAGAGCTGGTTCATAATAACTGCTCAAAAACAGCAGAACAAAAGCCACACCTCACTAATTTAAAAACATTTCAGATGACCTGTACTGAGCGTTTTGCTGTGTGAGTTAAAACAGATGCAGCGAGTGATTACAGTCATTATAAAGTGTCTACACTGCACACGGTTTCATTTTCACTCATTATCTTTAGCTTAAACATACAATTATACACCTCAAAGAGGATGTCGGCAGGTCAGAGACGATTCCTTTAAACTCTACTGGACTCATTTAGTGTAAATTCTCTCTCTGAGTTTACTGTTTGAAAAGCAGATCATTTATTTATTT
Source organism: Crenuchus spilurus (assembly GCA_036984385.1). Taxonomy (NCBI): domain Eukaryota; kingdom Metazoa; phylum Chordata; class Actinopteri; order Characiformes; family Crenuchidae; genus Crenuchus; species Crenuchus spilurus. Next base: position 10,304 of record BRDA01079616.1, read on the forward strand.
ATTTAGGTTTTTTTTCAAGCAAACATTGAAAACAACTTTGCTGTTTTAACACCTTTTTCTGTATAAGAAGTCATTTCCAATGCTGTTTAACTTCTTTTGCTTTAAATTTCATAGGATTTTCCAACTGAGTCTGCAGGTCAAGATCTTAGATTATACAGGAACTTCCTGAAATACAGGCAAAGTGTTTAGATTTGAGATTTTTTCAGATTAGCAGAAAATCACAAAATGACTTTTATGATTTGTAATAATAACACATGATTGTTATGTACAACTGAACACGAAAATGCTGCACAACACTGGAGAGACTTTATGTAGGTTCATGTTGCAAATTATATTTGTATCACAAAAGGTCACCTTCACCAGGAGTGCTCAGTAAAGTTGCACCAATGGCCAATTAACCCCGCCCCTTTTATCAACTGTCCCTATCGCCATCGCTTGCAATGACCCTGACTTTCTTGGGAGGGGGCAGACGAGCACAGGCCTCCTCTGCTACCAGTGATGTCAAGCCCTTTTTTTAAAACTGCAATACATCACTGCCGGGCCCCTAGTTCACTCAGAGGAAAGCGCGGATCTCCAGTTCCGATGGACCGCCCGGCAGAAGCCCAAGTCAGTTGACATTGTTTGTAGTGCTAGGGAGAGTGCACCATCTTGCCCACTCAAAGAGAGAGCACGCCAGTTCTGCTGATGCCCTGGCTGTCGATGGCAAGCAGCATGATCGGTTGATTGATGATTTAGTCTGCTGAGCCATCAATACTTACATTTGGCAATCAATTCTATACTCTATTAATATTTTCTAAAAATGAATTTCACTATTTTGGCACATGTGAACCATCCTGCCACAGTCTCGTCACAGTCACGTCTTGTTCTTGTCACATACTCTGTGTTTACATTTTCCACATCATCTTGTTTCCACATGCTCTTTTGATTACATTAACATCATGTCTCCACCCCCAGGTATGTCATGTCATTGCAGAGCCCTGCTGTTTCATCATTTGTCTAGATCAGGGGTCGGCAACCTTTAACACTCAAAGAGCCATTTGGACTGATTTCCACAGAAATGAAAACACTGGGAGCCGCAAATGCTTTTTGAC
>BRDA01079622.1:0-16825 GCA_036984385.1 Crenuchus spilurus
ATATTGACATTTGCCATCTCCACATCATTGCATTCAATTTTTATTCACAATTTGTATAGCGTCCCAACTTTTTTGGAATCCGGTTTGTATGTTAATTTTAGGTTAAAAAATCACATCATTTCCATGCTCTTAATGACTGTGTATTTACATATATGCCTTTTAGTGCATTTCCAGATGCATGGAAAATGAAAACTTTTGAACGCACTGAACCTGAAAGCTTCGGTTCACCTCAAACTACCCATGGTGCAGTTTGCAACTGCTGACTGGGTTGGAGGAATTCTTCGCTGAGGCACCACGACATGCTGGAGCAGCCTCAAACCACAACCTTCATTACAGAGTCTAGACGGACCTCCAGAAGCTCCAGCGCCAGCCATCTTCCTCAACTCACCTCTGAGGGCTTCACCACAGCACCTAAACCCCTTTCCTACCACCACCCACCATCTACATCTCATACTTAACCCCCTTCCTGATCTGAACCCACCCCAAAACTGCTGTTCTATGGGCGGGAGGAATGTTTTATGTGATTTTGATTGGGTGGTAATGTGTCAAGAACTGATGTAGTTACATAAAAAGGTGTTATTTGCCATGTACACTGTGTGTAGAAAAACCTTGACAACACTGCTATGTCTGATACATTTGGGCCAAATGTACAGATGAATGCAAGGGCAGAGCTCCACCAATCATCACATACAGAAGTCCAGGACAATCAAATCATTGTTGAAAGCTTAAATACCAAAACAAGACAGAAATATTTAATTTATTTGCATTAATATGGAAATAGCACTTTCAATATCCTCCTAGACTCCTTGCTAGGCAGGTGTTTGTATTTGCATCATTAAATACAGTATTAAACCTGCAATAATCATGCAAGTTCATGTACACTTACACCTGTCAATGTTGATGCATTGTTGAGTCATGGTGACATTTTTGGGAATACACGTTGCTGTGTTAGGAACCCAGCCCTTGTCTTTTAGCTTGCCACTGTTCAATTTACATAAGGCTGCAGCTTATTGCTCAAACTGCAGAGACAAGTTTGTTAACCTAGTTTGGTGCTTTGTTATTACGAACCCTGTAAAGCTGCTTTGTGACATCAGTTGTAAAACATTTTGACTTGACTTGACTAGTCAACTAGTAACCAAAGACTCATAAAGGCTATTCTTTTACATCAAAACATTCCACTGAATAAAAAATAATCCAGCTTATAAAACATGAACATGAGCTTTGTGATGCATGCAGATTCCACATGTGACTCTGTGAGTTGGACTATTATTATTATTTGATTGGTAAATCTTCTTTCAGCATGTGTTTGGGATTTGTGCCAACATCTAGCTGTTGTGTCTGCTGCTGATGTTAGAGGAAGTCTTGCAATAACACATAGTTGAAACATTACACCTCGTTTTCCATGCAAAAAAATGTGTCCAATTCACTGCTAATATCTGCACCCGCTTGTGCAAGGCTTGTGTGCTCTTTGCTTATGCATGAGGGAGATATATTATAATCTTTTCCATGCAAGAAGAGCAGAAATTTAGGGTAATGGACTAACTTCATACATGACACAAGGGGAGCGTGCAAAACATCTGTCAGTCAAGCACATAAACTCTATGTTTATGAAGCCAAAGTGTTGTAACTTGTGCAGAATTAGGCCTCACACTGTCCTGCTGAGTTCTTGGAAATGTTAATGTTCATGAGTCCACCATCAGGAGAACACTGAACAACAAAGGTGTGCATGGCAGGGTTGCAAGGAGAAAGCCACTGCTCTTCAAAAAGAACAATGCAGCTTGCTAAAGATCATGTGGACAACACAGAAGGCAATTGGAAGAATGTTTAACCAAAAAAGAACTTTATGGCTTAAATGTGAAGAGTTATGTTTGGAGAAAGGATAACACTGCATTCCATCATAAGAACCTTATCCCATCAGTGAAGCATGGTGATGGTAATATCATGGTTTGGGTCTGTTTTGCAAAGTGGGGTCACACCAGAAACTGAAAGCAAAGGTTCAGTACTTTTGCCACTCATAAATATGTCATATTGGATCATTTTCCTCAATAAATAAATAATGAAGTATAATATTTTTGATCATTTCTGATGATGTTTTAAGTCATATTTATGCAGAAAAATACAAATTCTAAATGGTTCACAATCTTTAAAGCACCACTGTACAATCTGATGCCATTTTTTCCCAAAAACAAAATGAAACATGGAATTGCCTGACCACAGAACTCGTTTCCACTTTCAGTTAATCTCAAATGATTTTGGGCTCAGAGAACTCACTGAGTTTCTGAGGAAAATTAATATATGACTTCCTCTTTGCATAATACAGTTTCAGGTAGCATTCCTTGATGCAGTCTGCAGGTTCTGTTAAATGACAGTTTTCAAAAGTACCCCTTGAGCCCATGTGGTTATGTCCATCACGGTAGCATGACAGTTACAGCACCAAAACAGTATCGCCTGAGGGCTTGATGCTCACACACATTCAGCAGCAGTTTCCAACCTTGGCCTTTACTTACAGAGATTTCCCCACACTCCCTGAATTTTTCATGATATTATGGACTGCAGGTGGGGAATGATCTAAATCCTTGCAATTTAATACTGAGAAACTGTCTCTTTCAAGTGAGTGACAATTATCTCACCAAATTTGGCCCAGAGTGGAGAAACATGACAGATGCTTGTACACCTACTATACAGTTTCTTTATAGGTGTAACTTGAAGTCCAGGTGTTGTTGCATTTGTTGAACAGTTATTGGTTAAATTAACTGGAGATAAGATTGACGTCAAAAAAATGTTTCTACTTTTTCATGACAGCCTTAAATGTGATGTTCTTGCCAGATGAAGTTGATGTTTTCCACTGTGATTTTTTGACAGGAGAGTGTTTCCACCATGCTGCATGTGGCTTGAACCATTTTCTTTCCAGAGTGGAGACATGGAGCGGAAAACCAAAACCCAAATATGTCATGAACAGATAATGGGGGGTAGAGAGAGAGAAAGACAGGGAGAACAAGAAGAGAGAGAAGACAGAAAGAAATAGTGAGAGAGGGAGAGAGAGAAAAAATAGAGGAGAGAGACAGAGAGTGTAATTTTATGATGAATTTCAGATGGATAACAAGTAACAGCTGCCCTTGTCTTCTCCTCAGTGCCCCCATGCAATGCGTGTGTGCGTGTGTGTGTACTATGCTTCACTACTTTACTGTATTGAAAAAATGCCAGTAGGCAACAGTAACAACAAAATCATCCCTGAATGTTATGAAACTAAATAAATGAACTCCCAGCTCTTTACAATGGGATACCAGATTTAATTCACAATTAAAGCTTTTTAATGGCAGCACAACATTATTTAGTTTGTAGTTGGTGTTTTGATAATAGTCAAATGTCAAAATACTATTTTTAAGGCTTCAATATGAATTACTGCTAATTTAAAGAAATAATAGCTAAAATGATATATGGAGAAAAACAGCCATATAGACAACAGGAGTCAGAATCCACTTAATATCACTTAGGTCTTATCCGCTGTAGTATTGGTAGTAACCAGAAGAGTTTTATAAGCATATATGAGTTATGGACTGCATCACTGTCATATATATAAAATAGATGTTTTGAGAACAAAAATGTAACTGGTTTACTTAAATGAAGTTTATAACTGGGTTTTGAACTGATTGAACAACAGAAGATTACATTTTAAGTTACTATGGTATCTATTCAAGTGAACTGGTTCTTTTCAAAATGTATCCAACACAATGTAAGTAAGATTCATTTCTATAGACAGGACTACGCGCTACTTTTTGTATGAGGTGTAGAGTCTATGCGGCGTAGCCTTTATGAAGTGTACAGTAGCCAATTGATGGCTGCATCAAACAAATCTGGCAAATTTGTCTTTTCTTTAGAAATAACACAAATATTTGTGCTTATTTGGGTTTTCATCAGTGTGCCCACTTGACTCACCACTAATTTTGAGAAAATAAAGCATCCACTCACACATGAATGTCATTCATTCTGGCTTTGTTTCTCATTAAGTAAGTATTACCGCACACATTCATCCTTAACATTTTCATTGTTTCCATGTTTGCCATGTTTTTTTTTTTTTTTTTTTTTGCTTGTTTATTGATTCTGCCAGAAACAGACCTCTCTGGACACATTTTCATACACCAAGAAGACTCTTCAGTAAAAGTAAGAGTTGTCACTGGACCATACCCAGACTTATGAATGGAATCAAACACAGAGCAAAAAAAAAGGATTGAGAAGTACCTAAATAATAATGCTCAAAAAACCTAAAACACATCACACTAAAGCGATGCTGCACAGTGCTACCACCTAAAACGGGTGTGAAAACAAATAGCAGCCAAGGACCTCAAGAACAGGTCTAACGGAGCATAAACCCGTAAGAGTAATGTTAAATGTTCATTTATCCATTTCATTAGTCTTTTGTATTTAGTTCTCATTGCTTTCTGTATGTTAAACTACAGTTATTACATATAAAACGTTATGTTAATATTTTGGAGTGTCTAGAATTGATTAAATGGATTTACATTATTTCTTATGGTAAATTTGCTTCAGCTCACTGTTCATTTTGATAATCATCAGGCACTTTGTAATGGATTAATGATGAAACTGAGCTTCCACTGTATTTTGAATTGTATCATTTTGCAGTGTGAAAAGGGTGAGATAGCCTTTTTAAATCTGATATACAGCATGGATTTAAAAGTCATGTAACATATGCTAGGCTTTAGCCCTTACCTTCCTTCTCTTAGAAGTGCATGTATGTTAGTTTAATGTCACTCAGAGCTGGAGAAGGATCCCCTGAGAGATCTCGAGGAGGTTGAAAGGCTAATTGGTTAATTTATGTGCTCAAACCCAGCTGGCTACTGCTTTAAAGCTAATGCTAACATTCATGCTAACACTAACAAAAACAGTCTTTAATATAACTAATTCAGCCATGGGTCAGTTGGAGGACAGTAATGGCCAGGTGATACTGCACACACTAGCATGGTGAGTTAGCACTTGTTATCACAATAAAAAAAGAGTGAGAACATGACGTGCTAACCGTAAGTCTAGTGTCAGCACTTAAAGAAACAAGTGGCTTGTTTTTAAACATTGCTCAATATATGATGATATGATTTTTATATAGTAGTATATGACAGTAGTTTTATTTAATAAGCTGTATTGGAGACAATAGAAAACTGTCCCTTTTAATTTAGACATGCTAAGGTTGACCATTACACTAACTAGCTATAAATATTGACCAATCTAATGAAAGATTACATAATATCATGTAAAGACTCATGAAAGCTTATAAGACATAGTGTGAAGGAACACTTCTGGTTAAACAAAATGATTATACACCCATAATCCCAACATTAAAAGCATCTGCTGCCAAAACAGCTCATACGTTTGATGCATGGACTGTGCAAGATATCTGGATATGTCCTTAGCAGTCCAGAAAGTTGTAAGGTGGAGCCCCCAGATACTAACCTTGTTTGTCCAGCACATCCCACAGATGTTCTTTTGGGTTTTGATCTGCAAGAGACCACTGTTCTTAGGGATTACCGTTGCCAATAAAAGTGGTGTACTTGTTCTGAGAACAGTGTTTAGGTGGGTGGCATGTGTAAAGGTAACATCCACATGAAAGCCAGGACCAAATGTTTCTCAGCAGAACACCGCCCAGAGCATCATGCTGCTTTTTTCTGGCTTGTCTTCTTCTCATAGAGCATCCTGATGCGGTCTCTTCCCCAGGTGAGTGATGTACATGTGCATGATGGCCATCCACATGATGTAAACAACACAGGATTCACCAGGCCATGTTTTAGATCTAATGGTCATCTGCCCATCTAGGTGCTTTGGGCAGTGGTCAGGGGTCATCATGGGCAGTCTGCCTGATCTGTGACTGCAGAGCTCCATATGTAACCAACTGTGATGCACTGTGTGTTGCCACCTTTCTGTCATAACCAGCTTAACCTTTTCAGCAATGTATACTGCAGTAGCTCTACTGTGGCTTGTCTGCGCTCTTCATTTGCAACATGAGCCTTGGGCACCAATGACCCTGTCATCAGTTCATTGCTTGGTGTTTATTGGGCTACTTTTACTAGGTTACTAGCTAACAGTGATAACCAAGAACACCTAACAAAACTGTCATTTTGGAGATGTTCTGATGGAGTCCTCTAGTTATCACAATTTTGTTGAAGGTGCTCAGACCCTAAAGCTGCCTGCTTTACTGTCACTACTTTGCTGACTAAGTTGCTGCCTAATATATCTACCCCTTGACATATGTCACTGTATTGAGATAATAATTGTTCTGTTCATCTGTCAATGGTTTTAATATTGTGGCTGTTTTGTGAATTTGAATGGTGACTTTGAAATAGTGAAGATTCTTCAGTATTTATTTTTCATTTTATTAAAACTACTATGCTATATTAACTCAGTGGCGGACCGTGCATTTCACACCTAGGCCTTCAGTAATGCTCCATCTGAAACATTTAATATGCAGAAATACATTATAAAGAGCCATTGCATCACTGATAGATATATCCTGCTGTTTATGCTATGTACAGTAAGTACAGAATGTACATGTTGAGGATGGAAAACAATAAATTTCTTAAATAAATCTCCTACCTTCAGCAGGAGATGCAGCACAACAGCAGCATGGCCATGTTGAGGGAGGAAAACTGAAAAAAAAAAATGACGCTGAGGGGAAAAAAAGACCTCGTTGAGGTTGAAATAAGGAGGGTGGGACAGCAAAGCTGATTGGTTGAACAAGTTTAGTTTAAGCTCCTCCCATGTTGACCCAGGACTGAGCCTCATTTGGCAATATCAGGATGTTCCTAATGCTAACTATATTGACTATCCAATCAACAGGTCTGAATACGGTGACGTGCCATAAGCCTGCTGGAAGGCCCTGCTGACACCAACTCAAAATCTGAAACAGTTTCATCAACACTTATTTTGAGTTAAGAGACCCTGCAGAATGAGTTGTGAAGGCCTTAGGCAGTCTTCTTTGACTTTGACCCTGCCTGGCAACAAATGATGGCTGAAATGTGATTGGTTAAATGCTTTAATATGAAAATACATGTCTGGAAACAGCACAACCATCGGAAACGCTATAAAAGGAAGCGGACAGACCATTTGGAATTATTTAATTATTCATGGACAAAATATAATTAACATCAGTTTGTGATTCAGATATTTCTTAGGCAAGAAGATAAGGCCTTGCAGGCCCTGATGTCCCACCACTGCATTACCTACTCTTTGTAGTGAAGGGTTGATCTTTTTGAGTCTGATCTCATCCAGATATATTCATATTAAGATGACTCATCATAGTTTTAAAATTTTAAGTTGCAGCTGTTGTTCAAGTGCACACTATCATTGGAAGTAAAGTGGAACATATATCAAGTACTAAAAACAAAAATTTTTGGAAGCATTTCAAGTAATATGGACTGAAAATGTAGAATCTGCTCTTTAATAGAAGATTTGTTCACTTTTGTTCAAGAGAGAAATCATTTATATTAGCCTAACTAGCTTTTTAAAAAATAGGAAAAACAATGAAAAAAATTACATTTTGACATTTTCAAAAATGTCAAGATATGTGTAGACAAGACCAAAAGCAGTGTGTGTGTGTGTGTGTGTGTGTGTGTGTGTGTGTGTGTGTGTGTAGGTGTGCGTGTGTGTGTGTGTGTGTGTGTGTGTGTGTGTGTGTGTGCGCGTGTGTGTGTGTGTTTTGGTGCAGACTGCGTTCAGTAGGTGATTGTGAAGATGAGCAGCTTTTACAAATGTGTGTAATTACATGAATGTGAGAGAGGTGTCACAGGTAAAGACAGTGTCTGCTTCTTAACGAGTGTGTATGTGTGTGTGTTGGGGCCTCACTAATGATACATCAGTGCAGGTTAGCTGACAATTAGTGACATCACTGCAACACCCTGACTCTATTACAACAGCTCTCTCTGCACAGTGGACACATTGCACTTTAAACTGAACTTTTTAAACCTCTCTAACTGTGACTCAGCTCCTATATATAATATTGCATTTTTATACAGCTGTACAAATGCTCTACCTCTGTAATATACTGCAAACAATAGAGCTTATATAGCTTTACACTGTATATTTACATTTATATTTATTGCATTTGGCAGACGCTCCTTTCCAGAGCGATATACAACAGTGCTTTGTTTAGATTATAGTTATATAATATAGCTTTCCAGTCATGGCATCCCACTTCTGACATCTTCTGACAAGAAGTGGGCTTGGGTCACTGACTGAAAGGTCATCGGTTTGATCCCTTGAATCTGCAGGACCTTGACCAAGGCACCTAATCCCCAACTGCTCCCTGGGTGCAACAGATGGATGCATTTGTGTGCTCGTGTGTGTTCACTGAATGGATGGCATGACAGAGGAGGTTCCTATGCAGCACATTTGTGAAAGAGTTCTCCCTTTCTTCCCTCCTTTACTCTTTGCCTTGCTACCATGGGATTAAAAGCAACTGTCTTTCTGTCTGTCTGTCTTAATAGGTTGTGTTTTTCTTTCTTTTCAATATTTCCTTACAAATCTGTAGTTTGCACTATCAATTTTACTCTCTCTCTCTCTCTCTCTCTCTCTCTCTCTCTCTCTCTCTGTAACTCTCTCTAATGATGGCACTGGTTCATTAGTGTCTAAACAGAAGTGGGACACAGAGGTTAACTCAGGTTTCTCTCTCTCTCTCTCTCTCTCTCTCTCTCTCTCTCTCTCTCTCTCTCTTTGTGCCTCCAGCCCTGTGGCGGTGCTTCATTTTCCAGTGGCATGTATCCAGGCCAGAGTAGCCAAACACAGAACTGAAGAGGCTCACACACGCCAGCATTAGCTTTCGCACATTAGCTTGCTCTCTGTCATGACTTAAGACTGGTTTTCTCTCTTTAGCTCCCAAATCTCCCTCAGAGCATCTGGCTTTACTAACCCAGATGATCTGAGCTCAGGCTTAAATTATGACCCAGATCATGCAGTTCTGTGTCTTTAAGAACCAGATGGTTGGAGCTCCTGCAGTAACGGCTGTCTATTTCACAGGTAGTGGCCAAAGTAAACACACACGCTCTTGTGTGTCCTGTGTGTTAATAGGGTCAAGATTTAAAGAGATAGTTCAGAGAAAAATCTCAAACAGTGTTGATCAGCCAAGAGTCTGAAGTTTGTCACTTTTAGCACTGCGGATACAAAGGTAATGTAGCTAATAAGTAATTAGTTAGCACATGGTAAGAACTGTGGAGAGGGTGATTGGGTGACAGCTTCCAATGTTTCAGGACATCTACCAGTGACTCTCATTAAGCACTGCGAATACACTGCACTTTAAACTGAACTTTACAACCTCTCTCACTATTACCCAAGTACTGTGTACCATAATGTATGTTTGCACATCTGTACATGCACCAATCAGCCATAATATTAACACTACTTCCTTGTATGTACACTCATTGTCTATTTAACCAGCTCCACTTAGCATATAAGTGCACTGTGTAGTGTTACAATTACAGAGTGTTTCTCTACATACTCTGTTAGCAACTTTCACCCTGTTCTTCACTGTTCAGGACATTTATGAGTGGACAAAGCAGAGCTGCTGGAGGTTTTGAACAGTATGTCCACTCACTGTCAGTTAGACATGCCTTGGTTGTCAAACTTTAAATGTAAAGTCAGAGACAGCAATTCATATGTTACTACACAGTTTGTGCTCGTCATCATCTAGTCTTTCACTGGTGGTCTATGCTTGGATATGTTTGGTTGGTGGACTATTCTTAGTCCAGCAGTGACACTGAGGTGTTTAACACTGCAATTCCCAGGTTTTCAGAACCTTCAGAAGTCATTAGAGAGGTAATGTGATGTAAATGAGAGTCTGTAGGGTGTAGGGTGCATGTTGTAGGGAGAGTTTTGTTTTGGTATTCGGCCTCGTCCGCTCAGCTCGATTTGGCCTCGGCCGCTCGCTCGTGTGTGTGTGTGTGTGTATACGCCCGTGCAAGCCTGTAGCATGATTCCTGCTCTATTATTATATATAAATATTTTTTTCCTTTGTGGAAAGAGGATTTACCCTCAGTAAAACTGAGTGAGAGTCTCTGTGAGACTGAATGTGTGATGACGCACTTATTTGCATGACAAGCGAAGCAGAGCAGCAGACAATGGCTGGTTAATGGCTCCAGCATTCCAGCGCGGGGGGAAGAGACGACAAAAATGTTCATCAGTTTGGGAATTCTATTGTTAATAACATCAGCAGCGCTGCTGTGTCTGAACCACTCATATCAGCGCAACACGTACTAACACACCACCACCACATCAGTGTCACTGCAGTGTTGAAAATGAGCCCAAATAGTAAATACTCTGTTTTGCTCTTGTGGAGGTCTGACTTTGATGAACAGAGTGGAAGAAGGCTAACAAAGTGTACAGAGAAACAGATGGACCATAGTCTCCTGTACTAGGAGATAGTGTTATTGTTATGGCAGATCAGTGTATCTTCATCTTCATGTAATTCTATAATATAATGTAAATAGTAGAAATTGACTTTAAATGCAAAACATGCCCACAGCAATGTACCTTAATACTGTTATTTAACCCTTTCATGCATGAATGATGAAAGAAATCTATCATGATTTCCCTCCAAAATGATTCATCTGCCTTTCAATATGATAAACATATGTCAGTCATTTTTGTTTACAATGTGTTTTGTTGCACTTGCAGTTACTAACCACCAGTGGGGCATGACAAGAGAAAGAAGCTGTCATGCAATTCTAACATTAAAACCAATACATATAGAAGATAAGGACATTAACTGTCCATCATGCATGAAAGGGTTAAAAATAGACAACAGTAAATTACATGAAAAAAATAGTATCACCCTAAATTGTGTAAGTGTAATGCCCTACCCTGTGCCCAGTGAAGCGGTGGGGGACCCAATCTTGACCAGGATTAAGCGGGAAATAGTGAATGGATGGATGGATGGATGGATAGAAATGTTCTCACTATCAGAAAACACAATCTATTTGATAAGACTTAAAAACTGTTTAAGTCAAATTTGGAATGATTTTGGCAAGCAGTTACCATAATTCTCATTGGTGGGGTAAGCTTCCAATCATTGTCAGTTACATTAGCTTCATAGGTCTATTACAAATGTAAAGAAGCAAGCCTCAGACAAAAAAAAACATGAGAATAGAGTTAATTTTTTTTGCAGAACTGTTGCTAACAGGACGAATACTTTGTGGTTGAACATGTGCAGTATACTGAGTGAAAAGAAACATATGAAATCAGAACCAGTGATTCTGAAACAGATGCAATTAGAGGACAGGAAGTGCTGTTAGAGTGCAGAGTATTTATTTTTGGTGTGTGTTTTATCGTTTTACACTTTGGCTGTGTTTTGAGGCAGGTCTGGCTTTCTTTACCAGTTTCTACTCTTTTTGATTTGTCTCTTAGTGGCATTTGACTTGGAATTTAACCACAAGAAACCAAAGTTCAATGGTTGAAGAGTCTGTTAGCTCAGACCGCTGGATGACCCGATACACACACACACACACAGTATTTTTGCCATATGGGAAGAAAGAAAAGGTCTATGGTATATGCTACTGGTCCTACATGTACCATCAAAACAACTCTGACTCACTGAGCCACAAACTCTACAAAATCTCTGAAGATGTTCTGTAGTATCTGATACTTAGACATTAGCAGCAGATCCATTAAGTCCTGTAAGTTGGGAGTTGTCATGGACTGGACATGTATGGGCCATTGGTTCCCATTGGTGTTCTGGCCATAATGATTTGGTCCTTGACAAAGTAGCTCAAGACTTCATGCCTGCTGACTTCTCCACATCCAGTATGTTGACTACAAGAAACAACTGATCTTCTTACTGCCCAGTATATCCCAGATCTTCACATGCATCACTGTTACTAGTCAATCAGCAATATTCAATTCATCTGGGTGTCCATAATGTCTTGTCCAATCCCACTAAGAGACAACAAAACTATTAACTTTATAACCAGTTAAATAATGAATAAGGAGATATACACACTGGTAGTATGTGATGCTGTAAAAGTATGTAAACTGAAAGACAAAACTGTTGCTAAATGTTATTTATATGAAAATGATGTACTTGTCTTTAATGATGAAAAGATGTTTTCTGCACTCCATTACTCTGGTCTTGTGGATTCTACTGTTTTACACACATGTGGGAACAGATACACTGGTGATTTTGAGGCACCAACGTGGCTCAACTAGTCTGGCCTGCTTGCTCTTGTTCTGTAGTAAGAGAGAGAGAGAGAGAGACAGAGAGAGAGAGAGAGAGGGAGAGAGAGAGAGAGAGAGAATGAGAATGGAACAGTGAGAGAGGGGGATCATGTCCTCTCTCGAAGTGCTAACTTGGACAGTGGGAGGAATTTTTTGTGGTTTTTATCCAAAGAGCTGCTCCATCTGTGTAAACTGGAACCAGCCAGGATGTCGACTCCCTCTCCACGGAGACACACACACGCTTAACCCCTTCTGCACTCTTGGTAAAGTCCTCACACAGATTTGTATACAGTATATATATATATATACCCAATCCTTAAGGACCAGAATTAAGTGGAACAAGCACACACACGCATGCTGACTGCCACACACATGCAGTCTCCACACTGACTAGTTGACGAGTCACACACTATCACACAAAGACAAAAGACAAAACCCAGTTTACATAAATGCCTCCAAAAAGTTACATAAAAGTGATATTTATGCCACCACACAGGCACAAAATAAACACTGAAATTGGAAAATAACGTAAGTGACTCAGTCCAAAGCTAACACATATGCTAGCTCTTTTTCTGACATACACACACATACACACCCAAACACAATACTAACAGCTAAGTCTGAGAGCAAAGCCCTAAAGCAGTGTTTGGGGCTTATGCTTTGCTTGGCGCCGTATGTTATGTGTAGTGTGTGTGTGTGTCTGTGTGAGTGTGTGTGTGTATGTGTGTGTGGGTGTCTCAGTGCACTAATGGCAGGAACATAAGAAGCAGAGTTGAACAGAGGTTATGTAAGTGTGAGGCTGCAGAGTTAGCCTTACTGCCTGTTAGAAACGTGACTCAGCTGGCAACAGCCTGCCTTTGTGTGTGTGTGTGTGTGTGTGTGTGTGTGTTTAGTTCTACAGACCACTAGAAGCAGAGCATTTTTTACAATGAAAGCATTAATAGAAATACTCTAAAACTATGCATCTCTATTTGCCAGCTTTGTACAAGTGTTATGGTGACTGGACCAATAGAAATGCTCCAAATGTACATATTCTCTGTATGTACTTCTCCTGTTAAGTTTTTGCTTAATTTCTGAGACCGTACATATGGGACATGGGCCACAAATTCTCCACAATGACTTGAAATAAAATCTATTTACATTTCCTGCTACTGAAAAGTGATTGAACCTTTTGTGACCCCGCCAGGGAAAACAAGGTCAAACTCTTTTTTTTTTCAAAAATTTTTTTTAAAACAACTTTTTTATGAATTTAAGTTTTGTTTTTGATCAAAATATATACTACAATAGATATCTGAGACTGTTATCTTTCATTTACAGCAATAATACAGAGTGGCTAAGTTTGGTCGATAATGTGACTGACACGATATTGACCCAATATCTCAATAAGTTGCCCAGTGACTTTGGCCTGGTTTTCCCTGGCGGGGTCACATTTAATCTGACAGCAATGATATACAGTACATATGATGCCTGTGTATGACCCTACGTCCTAAACAATGTGTGTTTTTGTGTTTAATTATCTGTCTTACTGTTCTCTGAGGGTTCACTGTTTGCGAGTATATTGGAGAATACACACACACACTTTAAACTACAGTAAACTTTTGCAAGGCTGCCATGACCTGCTATTAGGAGGGGGAGTCTGAGTTGAGATGGGGAACAGAAAGTAGGCTAACCCCCCTCACACACGCACACAGACTCTGCACACACTTCACACACAGTCCACTTCGCCCCCTTCTGCTGGAACTGTTACAGGCAGCTGACAGTATCCGTACACACTATTTCGCTATTTCATAACAGCAGGAAAGTATTCAAACTCTCTCTCTCTCTCTCTCTTTCTCTCTCTCTCTCTCTCTCTGTCTCTCTCTCTTTCTCTCTGTGTGTGTGTGTGTGTGAAAGAGACTGAATCCTTAACCCTTTCACCCTTTAATTTACAAGCTTGTTATTCAGTTAACAAATGTGTGACTTATTGTATAATTACTAATAACCATTATTATATTATATTAAAAAAGATACTGGGCCATTAGTGGGTCACCAACTCAAACTAAAAATCAAATCAAAGATACAATCATGTCCTGACTCCAGACTTTTACATTTGTTTTACTGTTTAAAACAATCAATTTATGAGACAACACAAATCTGCTCAATTCTCCTAGAAAAAAATAATGTAAGGAATGTTTAAGGTACAGATATGGACCTTAAGAATCATTTTTGGGCCTTTCAGAGCACATTTATATTATTTGTATTTTGGGAATTAGTGCACCCCCTGCTTTTTCACTTCTAAGTGAAAATAAGATACAACACTGTCAAATTTCTACACATTTTAACACTTTTTATTTACTGAATTTAACATTAATATATAAAATGTGGCCAATGCAAAAGTTACAGAACATTTGTGACCCCGCCAGGGAAAACCAGGCCAAAGTCACTGGGCAACTTATTGAGATATCACGTCAATTTTGTGTCACTCACATTAGCGACAAAACTTATCCACTCAGTATTATTGCTGTAAATGAAAGATAACAGTCTTAGATATCTTTCGGAGTACATATTTTGATCAAAAACAAAACTTAAATTCACAAAAAAGTTTTGAAAAAAACAAATTTTGAAAAAAAAGAATGACTTTGACCTGGTTTTCCCTGACGGGGTCACATTTTATACGGTCATTTTTTTAAGTTATATTCAACAAGTAATTAGAAGTTGCAGTAAAATGTTATATTTAAAATTTGTCTTTGTAGAAAATGCATCCAGTGGTGTCACAACCTTTGCATAAGATATTAAACCTGAGTTAAAAGATTGAGGCATATCCCTTTAGAATCTGATCTAATGTAAATCTAAAGCAGCTGCATTGAAGTTGCATCAGATTCCTCTAAAAATTACACCACTAAAGCAAAGCTTGCGACAGATGGATGACACTTTGTCAGGAGTTTAAAGCCGGATATGACAGAGACCCCCATCTCCTCATCAGTTTCTTTTAACCCTTTAAAGTCTTAAATGAAGTTAATTACATTTACATCAACATATGTCATACATTGTCAGAAATAAAGGTACATCACATATGTCATTGTCATCCAAGCTACAATGTTTACTGCATTTACTCTTCAGTGTCTTTCCTGTCCCTGAGGTGGAGGGTACATCTTCAGTCCCTTTAGTTAGTAAATATAACTGTATCAGATTCTGACACCAGACGTCTTTGGGATACTTTATTGCCAATTGCCTTATACACCATACACCATTAGCTTAAGAACTGTCTATCTCTCTCTCTCTCTCTCTCTCTCTTTCGTAGCTGAAAAACAAAAAAAGTTATTTAAATTAGGCCAAAAGCTTGTTTTCTTTTGACATGTAAACTTCATTAAGAGCTGTCTCTTTAAATTCTCTCTCTCTCTCTCTCTCTCTCTCTCTCTCTCTCTCTCTCTCTTTCTCTTTCTCTCTCTGTGTCTTTTGGTGTGTGTCTGTGGATTTATGTTCAGTGACTCACTGGGCTGTCCCTGGCACACACACACACTATGAGCCTCCATGTTTATGACAGGATTTGGCCCTTTGCCCAGCTTCAGCTGCACACACAAACACACACACACACACACACACACTCCACACTTAACCCCTCACTGCTACTTGCAGCCCTAACCTTAAAGAGAGAGTTCACCAGTCAAAAATTATTGTCAGAAAATTTGAACAATCAGAAATTAGTTTTTGGAGCTTCACACCTTTTCACACATCAGGATTGCTATGTTTAAAATATAAAATCAATTTTGTAGCATACTAATTAGTAGCATACTATATTATTTATTTCAAACAGCTTGCAGAATCATTTCACAATTGTTATGCTGCCAACATGAAATATACATCTCCAAAAAAAAAGTCTTGAAAAAGTTTGTGTTCATAATTCCACTCAAAAAGGTAAACCTTCATATAAACTTATTTCACATAAAATGACTTATTCCAAGCCTTTTTTTCTTCTAATGCTGATGATTTAAAATGAAAATTAAATATTTTAATAATTCTGGATTTCTGATTTTGATAGTGATGGTGATTTGATAAAGAAAAACAGTGAAACAAAAAAGGATTGAAATGTCACTTTACATCTAATGAATGTATAAAATAAAGCAGTTACCTTTTTGAATTAAATTACACACAATATATATATATATAGTGGTGCTTGATTGAAAGTTTGTGAACCTTTTAGATTTTTTTTATATTTCTGCATAAATATGACCTAAAACATCATCAGATTTTACTTGGTAATTGATTTATTGAGGACAATTATCCAATATGACATATTTGTGAGTGGCACAAGTATGTGAACCTTTAGGATTAGCAATTAATTTGAAAGTGAAATTAGAGTCAGGTGTTTTCAATCAATGGGATGACAATCAGGTGTGAGTGAGCACCCTGTTTTATTTAAAGATCAGGGATCTTAAGAACCTCAGAAAAAGGATTATTGATGCTCATCAGACTGGAAAAGCTTACAGAACCATCTCTAAAGAGTTTGGACTCCACCAATCCTCAGTCAGACAGACTGTGTACAAATGGAGGAATTTCAAGACCACTGTTACCCTCCTCAGAAGTGGTCAACCAACAAAGATCACTCAAAGAACAAGGTGTGTAATAGTCAGCGAGGTCA
>BRDA01079634.1:9832-38416 GCA_036984385.1 Crenuchus spilurus
ACTGGTGATAGGACGTTCTTCTTACCGAATTTTAGGGAGACTGGTGACACGTCCTGAACATATACAGTAAGTGAATGACATATACAAGTCCTGCACAGTGGTCAGAGGGATTTTAAGCCATTCTTCTTGCAGGATAGTGGTCAGGTCACTACGTGATGCTGGTGGAGGAAACCGTTTCCTGACTCACTCCTCCAAAACACCCCAAAGTGGCTCAATAATATTTAGACACAAAGACTTGCTGTCTTGGTCACAGATGCGCCAGCAAGACGTGCAGCAACAATTTGTCCTCTTTTGAACTCTGGCATGTCACCATAATGTTGTGTGCATTGTAATATACTATATAACTGTGCTCTTACCTGCTAACTGAACCTTCACACTCTGCTCTTACTGGTGCAATGTGACATTAATGAAGATTGGCCACCAGACTGGTCCAATTTAGCCATGAAACCTCCCACACTAACATGACAGCTGTTTCAGTTTCATTGTCCAACCCCTGAATGTTACACCTTTAACATTCTGCTCTACCATTTGGTAGAGCACATTTGAGTCACTATCTTTTTAAAGAAGTTGTTTGTGCCATCTGTACCAATCAGTAGAGCAGTGGCGGCTTGTTTTTATTTTTATGTTTAAAATAATCAACATCTATGTATTTGAAGTCAAAACATGCACAATAACATGTAATATATTACATATATTGGGGATCCTGGTTCATTCTCTCTCTTCCGAGGCGACAGAAATATCACCCGGTCAGAGAAGCAGCAGCCAATCACTGCTGCACCACCACACATTTAAGTTAACAGTGTGTTTTTATTTGTGGTCATAATGGATGGATGGATGGTCCGAGTTCTGATTTTACTATAAAGTGCCAACTGTTTGGTAAAAAATTAGATCATTATTCCTTCTTTCTTGGAATATTAAAGGGTTAATGAGCTGTATGTTGGCTCACAGTGCAACTTTCATATGAAATAATTCGTATTAATCAAGTAAATAATGTCTGAGTAATGAATTGGTTTAACACAGCCTGTAAGTGAAGATGTCATTGATATGAGGATGATCAAATAGATCTGCCAGGTTTATGTTTTGGATGGCAGACTCTGGGCTAATCATTTGCGGATGTACTTGTTCACAGTGCTCTTAGGCGCGGGACATAGCAGGTTCAAATGGAAGGTCTGGCGGCGGTCTAAAATCTCTGTTTAACATCCAAAATCCATCTCTCGCTCCATCCCCATCTTAGTGTACTAACCCTCCTGAGAGCCTAGTTTACATTCAGCCCATTTTCACACACACTAATTACATGCATACAAGAGTAAAGGGGCACGTCAGAAGCTTCTTGTTTATGATAAAGTGACAGAAAATCATTCGGGGGTCAAGTATCCCCCCCCCACAATCTCCCCCTAAACTCCTGAAGCAGTCCAAACATTGCTCAAAGTGGAAACCACAAACCTAATGAGGTCATTAAAGCCGACCTCCCATCAATATCTCTTTTTTTCATATGCTACCCTCTTTTTTTGACAAATTTGAATTAATAATTCACCAGAGTGCCTGGGGATGTATATTTTCTGAGTGAAGGACAGTTAATCCATAGCATGATTCTGCCTCCCATAAAGAGACACAAACATTGCGTTTTGCCTCTATCCTCCTTTCTTGTCTGACTATCGAACAGCGCTTGTGCTGACTAAAGAAACAGCTATCGTTTGCATCTTTCCCGATACGCTCATCCCTCTCAGACGGGATCTGAAGCTGCAGCCATAATAAGAGTCTAAATTTGAGTTTAATTTATTCGACATGGTAGTAGCTGTGGTCTCCGTTACCTCGGGGGTAATATAACATGACGTGTTTGTAAGCTGCCTGTCAAAACTGGGGTAATTTATGGTGCACGTTTGGACCGTATATGTCTGACAAATCTGCTAACAGGAAGAAAGACTATGTTTACAGAAACATTACATGTCCACATGTTTGCGGACATTCCTTTTAATGGAAGTTGCACCCATTGCTGACACAGATGTACAAATGCGCACATGCAACTGTAGAAAAGTACTGCCACTGAAATGTTAAACATCTACCTATTGGTTAAACATCTATGCCAAGTGGGCTAGAGGGGTATAAAGCCCCCCAGCATTGAGCTGTGCCATGCCTAATGCCAGGTGAGCTAGAGGGGTGGTGATCATCCAACATCCTGACCTCACTAGCACTTTAGTGGCTGAATGTGATCAAATCCTCACAGCTGTGATTCTGGGCTGTAGAGACAGTCTAAAGAAAAAAGGAATGAGCGCATGTCCCTATACTTTTGTCTCTCCTATAGCAGGTCTGAATTAGACTCAAAATGGAGGCAAATTGGGTGACCTAACAATTCAAAGTTGATAAACATTTGAATTATGAGCCTGTAAAACACTTAACAACACAGCATTATAGTTTATTATACATCACATCATAAAACACCGCCCAGGTGTGATGTTTATTAACTTTTGACCTCTGAACCTTCCGGATGATGTTTCCTCTGAGTATACATTTGTCTGAGAATGATACAATTAAGAGGGTGACAGCATGGATGTGGATGTGTTAGCGCGGCGCTGGCACTTAACAGGAACTGTTGTTCTAAGGCAGCTTAAAGAACAATGGCAGGTGAACATGCACAGCCTTTCAGCACGAATATAACCCCCCCCCCTCTAAAAGACTTCCTCCGCTGACTACACAGATATACCCCCTATTGGGACGAGCACCATAAACGTATGTGCTTGACCTCATGGAATGCCTTCCATCCTCATGAGCCAATATTGAAATGAGTGTTTATTTTTATAAGTGTCTCTGAAGAATAAGTGCCCCCTTTGCTTTGCCCTTTACACTTCACACTTGCTGCACTCACGGCTTTACGTTACAGAAAGACTGATGACGCTGCATTTTTTCCAGTGGGAAGACAGTGCAGTCATTGTTGCTTTAAATATGCTGCATGGAATAGTTTTGGGGGGGGGAGACAACAGAGATGCCCAGAGCACCTGTTGGCTCGTGTGTGTTTGTGTTTAATCACCGTTTCAGAAGCCAAAGCTTACACATGAGCTTCATGTGTTAATTTGTAAAATAAAAGCACATCATGTACTTCACAGTGTTAATTTACAGCTTTTTAACTTTTTATTTGACATTAAAATCACCAGTCAGAGCCTTAAAAACTAACTGTCTGTTTCCAGAAAGTAAACTAAGCATTTATTTATTAACATAAAAAAGTGAAATGATGTACACTGCAGGTTAAACTAAGCTAAAGCCAAATCAACATTACGTTATGGCACTAATACTGCTGTACTAGTACAGACAATATATGAGGAATGAGGCAATCTGTGCCTCCTGTTGCAGGCCAGCAGCAAGAATGAGATAAATGGCACTTCAGCATCTCTTAGATGGATGCTTGACATCAAAATGTCACAGTAAAAAATGACAAATATACTGTTATGATGTCTATTACTAGTAACTTTTTCATTACAGTGGCCATGGTGATGGCTTTCACAAAATTAATGTACAACTCGGACAGCTCCTATTCAGAGATGTAAAGTCAAGGGTAACTGGGTGAGTTAGATGCTACAATTGACACAAAATGAATAATTCATCGCACTATTATCCAAAGCTCTCTGAACTTAAACAGAGACGTGACGACAGCCGTTTCATTTAAGTGGAGCGTTTAAAAAATCATATTTAACCATTCTTTTAAGATAATGCTCAGGTTATTGATACTTGCCACGTAAACAAAGGTGATATAATAAAACTGCACAGTTTTTAAACTGGGCAGTAACGCAGAGGTCACTCCGAAAGGGTCACGTCTGCTGATGCGTTTGACTCGGAGGCCAGAAGCTGCTTCTCCCTCTTGTGCGACTGAGGAGCTTTTATGGATGGCCGTGGCTCAGAAATCTTTCTGTGGGATCGATTGAGAAATGACAGGTCGGGAGGGGCGCAAGGATGCTATGGAGCTTGTGTAACATGCTTATCTGTGTTTGTGCGCAATGTTTAAATAATGGCAGCCACCTGATCAATAGAGCCATCCCTACGGCGGCCGAAGCTCTGGCTGTCTGTTCCAATCGGCCACGGAAAGGCGCTCTGCTGGGCTTCAGGCCTGGGGAAGCTATCCTCTCGTGCCCGCAGAAGATGCACTCTTTAATTGGCCCAGACTGAGCGAACCGGGTCGGCTAGACCGCGCCCGTGGTACGATATTAGCATCGTGGAGTGCAGCTCTCCGTGATCTACGATAACCTCTTGCAGCAACAATGGTCATGTAAAAGAAATCAAAACGTGCACAAACACACACGGGCAACAACAGGGCCCCTTTACAAGTTGTGAAAAACGAAAAGTACCGCTGTAGCACAGGTAAATAATAAACTTCGGCCCATTGATTGGAAAAACAAAGGGCTTGTGTGTGTTTGTCCCGGCAGGATTGTGAGCCTCATAAATCTTTTAGGGTACTCTGTTTTCGCTACGGCTCCTGTTTAGCTCTCCTTCTTCAAAAGCATCCCTCTCAATTCGGGTGATGGACAGAAACTACGGCTTATTTTCATTCCAAATTTTGTTTGTGCAGAAACGGATCTGCATAGTGCTTACATTCTGACGTGCACGGACTAGTCAATTAGGCCTAACGTACAAGCAGGAGGAATGAAAGGCAGAGTCAGAAACCATTCAGGATACTGATGTGAGGCTTGGCTGAGCAGATTTCAAAAAACGGCTGAAGAAAAGAGATCGGCGGTAGGGCAACTATCTGCAAAAGCAGCCAGAAAACACGCCAGCGCTCACATGATTGATATTTCCAGTGCAGGTATCAGTTAGGAAACACCTGACATGTGTAGAGCATGTTGTGGGCCGGCCTGTCTGCTTAGTAGTGAAGCGTGGACTGGCCGGCGCGTTATGCAGCCGGTAATAAAAGTTGGCCATTGATTTTCTGTAGCTGCTTGTAACTGTTAATGTTGATACATCAATAGCCAAAGGAAAGCACAGGCCTTAATAGGAGGCTGAGAATGTGGAAATACGGGAGGGCTGGGCACTAAATCATAGAATCTATCCCCCCCGATCGATAAGACAGTAACTGCAAGTGTCCCTCTGCTTTCCTAATGTTTTATAATAAACTGACAGCTTGTAATAAGGGTCGGGCAGAGAAAGAGAGTGAGTGAGCCGGAGGGAGAGAGGTGGAGACAGGACGGGGGGGTAGAGAGAGCGAAATCAGCACATACACCTC
This sequence comes from Crenuchus spilurus, assembly GCA_036984385.1. Lineage (NCBI taxonomy): Eukaryota > Metazoa > Chordata > Actinopteri > Characiformes > Crenuchidae > Crenuchus > Crenuchus spilurus. The sequence continues at coordinate 15,039 of BRDA01079634.1, forward strand.
GCTATGTCTATTCTAAATCACACCATCTGGGAAAGGAGTGGGTGTTTTGTAAAAGTTTTGTGAGCGGCAGTCTGTTACACATTCAGCACAGCCTACAAAGTTACAACTAACTTCTGGGCCTGAAGGAAAGGTCCACCCAAAACTCACACCTGCGCAGTCTACAGAATAATCACTGTGTATGAGTGTAGAGAGCTGCTGCTGTTCATAGCTGAGTGCAAACAAAGGCAAATGCTGAACATTTACCTTATTGCATAGAGATGCATAGTACTTGTAAATACTGTAGGCTCTGTATGGGTTTCCACATTAAGCAGTGCCTCTTAACTCTTTAACATCCTGCTCAACCATTTGGTACAGCACGCTTAAGTCACTTTATCTTTTTGAAGAAGGTGTTGCACTTAATGTTATTGTGCCATCTCTACCAATTGGTAGAGGTATGTAAGGTTAAAAAACATCCACTAGAGCTCTAGTGCATCTCATTGTATGCTTAAAGTGTACATTAAAAAACATCTTTCTTGGTGAGGATGTTAAAGGGTTAAGGATTACAGTGGCCGAGAAGACCCAACGCGCTTGATTCACAAATGTGCTGCAAATACGGAAAACACGACAACATGGGCACTACATTTAAAAAACGTGCTGCAAAACAGTTCACAACACAACGGAAGTGTTTCCAGGGGACACTTAAAGGACGTGGGACTATATATGACAATGCCATGTGTTAACAGAACCTCACCTGAGTTGCGGCAGCATAAAGCGTCATGTCTACCAAAATATATTTACTTCATTAAATTATATATATATATATATATATATATATATAGTGGGGAAAAAAGTCAGTCACTGATTGTGTAAGTTCTCCTACTTGGAAAGATTAGAGGTCTGTAATTTTCATCATAGATGCACTTAAACTATGAGAGACAAAATGAGAAAAAAAATCCAGGAAATCACGTTGTAGGATAAAAAAATAAATAAATTCTTAAATATGGTGGAAAATAAGTATTTGGTCAATAACAAAAGTTCAACTCAATACTTTATAACATAACCTTTGTTGGCAACACACGTTTGCTGTAAGTCTTCATTAGGTTTGTACACACTGTAGCTGGTATTTTGGCCCATTCCTCCATGCAGATCTCCTCAAAAGCAGTGATGTTTTGGGGCTGTTACTGGGCAATATAGACTTTCAACTCCCTCCGCAAATTGTTTAGGCCACTCCAGGACCTTTACTGAGCCACTCCTTTGTTGCCCTTTGTGCAATTTAATTTAAAATAGTCCTGTATATGAGCAGTGTGTTTGGGATCATTGTCATGCTGGAAGGCCCAGCCATGTTCCATCTTCAATGCTCTCACTGATGGAAGCAGGTTTTGGCTTAAAATCTCACGATACACTGCTCCACTAAATCTTCCCTTAACATGGATCAGTTATCCTGTCTCCTTTCCAGAAAAACAGCTGCAAAGCATGTTTCCACCCCCATGCTTAACAGTAGGTATGGTGTTCTTGGGATGCAACTCAGCATTCTTCTTCCTCCAAACATAGCGAGTGGTGTAGGTACCAAAAATCTCTATTTTGGTCTCATCTGACCACATGACCTTCTCCCATGCCTCCTCTGGTCATTGTCAAACTTCAAATGAGCCTGGACATGTGCTACATGAGCAGGAGGACTTTGCATGCCCTGCATAAAATTAAACCATGATGGCATAGTGTGTTACTAATGGTTCTCTTTGAGACTGTGGTCCCAGCTCTCTTCAAGTCATTGACCAGGTCCTCCCGTATAGTTCTGGGCTGACTCCTGACCTTTCTCAGAATCATCCTTACCCCATGAAGTGAGATCTTGCATGGAGCCCCAGACCGTCATCTTGTGTTTCTTCCAGTTTCTAATAATTTTGCCAACAGTTGTTGCATTCTCACCAAGATGCTTGCCTATTGTCCTCTAGCCTATCCCGGCTTTGTGCAGGTCTATAATTTTGTCCCTGTTGTCTTTAGGAGCTCTTGGGAGTGAGATTGAATGAGAGTGTGGACAGGTGTCTTTTATAGACATAACAGGTTCAAACAGGTACAATTAATACAGCTAATTAGTGCAGAATAGGAGGGTTTCTTAAAGAACAACCAACAGGTCTGTGAGAGCCAGAATTCTTGCTGGTTGGTAGGAGACCAAATACTTATTTTCCACCATAATTAAGAAATACATTTTTAATAATCCTACAGTGTGATTTCCTGGATTTTATTTCTCATTTTGTCTCCCATAGTTGAAGTGTATCTATGATGAAAATTACAGATCTCTCTCATCTTTCTACATAGGAGAACTTGCACAACCAGTGACTGACTAAATACTTGTTTTCCCCACTATATATATAATATATATATATATATATATATATATATATATATACACACACACACACACACACACATACATACACACATACATACATACATACATACATACATACAAACACAAATATAACCAAACTTGCTTCTCATTAGAGACGCTGCCACAACTCGGCAAGATTCTGTTTACATATGGCATTGCCGAATATGGTCCCACATCCTTTAAGTGTCCTCCGGAAACACTTCCGTTGTGTTGTGAATGGTTTTGCAGCACGTTTATGAATCTGCAGCACATTTGTTAAACGTAGTGCCCATGTTGTCATTTTGATGAAAGTGTTTTCTGTATTTGCAGAACATTGTAAAGTGTTGTAAAGTAGTTGATTTCACACATTTGGTAATAATCAAGCCCTTGCTAAATTCTGACAAATACTGGATACTTCACAGAGTGCCGAAAAGACTCAGTTGTGCTTTTATCTTATCTTAGATAAGTCATCTGGAAGTTAGGGAGACTTAGGTCCAGTGCATTAAGATAGACTTGACTACTGCACGCTATTGTAAACATGCTGGATAATAAAAGTTCTGATGAGGTATAAATATATTTGTTATTTTAAAGGAAGAATAAAAATCCTGGGAATAGAGGCATAAACATAGTTTACAACAGCAGCTAAAATTGGCTGCGTGTGGAAATCTGTGACTGAAATATGAAGAATGTGCTCTATGAGTGGCAAAAGTCAGTAGGGTTAAAGGTAAAGTGGCACAGTTTTAGCCTCCTACATCCCTTTAATGACCGGAGTGTGCTCTACTGGTCCAGGTAGTAAACTGTGGAAGATCTCTGCAGCTTTTAAAGCTTGATAAAGTCTGAAAGCCTCTTAGGGCTTCTAATAAGGACAGCGTCTAGCAAAGAGCCTCTTACCTATGTGGCTGGGTTAAGCTTTTGATTTCTGGCATTTGTAATGTAGGGATAGTGAGAGAAAAAATAAAAAATAAAATAAAAAAAACCCAAGCTCTGAATATTAGGGTCATTGCGTAGGCTGACTGCTGCCTCCACTGAAGATTTATAAAATATCAGAACACTCAGAGCTGATTGGAGGCTTTTTCACATTTGAGCGAAATCCAAATGAATGTGTTTGTTCAAAAACAATGAATGCTTATAGAGAGAGCACAGGCTGGTGAGGAATGTGGAGATGTCAGCTCAGTCAAGGGCTGCTGCATGTTGTCACAAATCACTAAAAATAAATGTAAGCTTTACTTTTTAACCTCATACTCCATAAACATCTTTCCACATACTTTTCTGGCTAAGGCCTCGTTCTCCTACACACACACACACACACACACACACACACACACACACACACACAAGCTTTATATGTGTATTGATTGGGCCTAGGCTTCACATCTTCCAAATGACTTACTGCCCGTCAGTGTCAAACTGCTTGGCTCACAAGAAAAACCTGCTCCTATTATCTTGCATTTAATTAAGACATAGCAGTAGTTTTATGCACCATTATTTGGCCCCAGCCGGGGGTCTCCGAGGCATAAATATTGAACCGTCACATCCCTCGAATGTTAATCAATCCTGACTACTTCCAAATTATTTGGTCCGTTTCAGGAAATGAGTATTTGCGCCAGTTATGAGCAGACACGCCTGTATTACTGATCTCTCCCTCTTTGCACAAGGGTAGGCGCATCGATTTTGGCCAGGGAAATAAGGCAAGGCTGCTTAATTAGACCCTACCTATCTGGGAACTTTCTTTTTTCCTCTTGAAAGGAGAAAATCCTCTCTTTAAATGAACAACCAGAGTTTCAGACTTGGCGGGAGAAACCCCGCGGCTTACAGGCTCGTGGGGATGCAGGGATAACACCCCCTACACAAAAGGCAGTTCATTAAATTAGACAATATAAATATACACTGAGCAGAATTTTAAAATCAGTGTCCAGTGTGCATACACAGTGACCACAGCTGGAATGTAGTAAGTTAATCTATGCAATAGCTATGGCTGTGTGGTCATATCAACCAAAAAGCCATGCTAGCTATTAAAAGGATGTGCAGAGTATATACAGTTTGTTAAACGTTTGACACTTTCCATGTAACTAGTAAACACAAGTACAGGGGGTCCCGTTTGCTTCTTTACCCAAACGACAGTGAATAACTAATATTACAGTATTATATTATTAAATATATATATAATACTAATGATCTGGTGATATGTATGATTACAGTGCAGGTAGATGGGTGTTCATTTCTGATGACTAATATCCGCAGCTGTAGGAGTGGAGGCCGGCGCCCGTCCAGCCATCTCCATCAATTACCTGCCACTGCAGTGAAACATCAAAGTCCTCAGTTATCCTCGTGGACACAACACAGGATGCTGGTTATTTCACCCTGAGAACTGTGCAGAAATCTGTGTATAATGTATCAGTGCACAGTACAGGAGGAAGTGTTGTGTAACGTATCAGTGCACACAGTACAGGAGGAAGTGTTGTGTAATGTATCAGTGCACAGTACAGGAGGAAGTGTTGTATAATGTATCAGTGCACAGTACAGGAGGAAGTGTTCATGGTGTGAACATACTGGATAACAAACTCACCAGATCTTCTTTAGTATTAAAGTTATTCAGGATTGTTTGGGTAAAGAAGAATGTATATTGTGTATTCAATGTGTTTCATTTTCCCGTTTCAAGACAGACTCCCTTGTTGATTGGTTGATAAGTTGATTGGATATGTTGAAGCAAGCATGGTGTTAGTAACCACTACCCTAGAAACCATAATAGAGAGCTGAATTTCTAAAAACAGCAAGACAATGTTTTTTTTCTTTCTATCTTGTGTAAACTTTGCTGATGTGACTAGAAGGCAGAATCTGTCCCTACCCACTCTTAATTTCCTAAATAAGTAAGCAAACTATTGAGTGATTTAATTTCAGTTGTTTAAATAACCATCCACTAAACATGGCTATTTTATGGCATCACTACAAAATGACCTTCATATCTAAGTATATCTGATAACTGATAATCAGTAGTGGCATATTTATCAAGAGGAATGTTTTACTGAACATGTTGGTGCTTCCCTACTTTCTGAAAACACAGCCGGTCAACAAACTGCCTTATGACACTTCACACACGTCTACCGGCCTCAACTATCCATTCCACTGCAATAGAGAGCATCGCTCAGCCTCCCCTGTGGAGGAAATCAATGCCCCTGTTGCAATTATTTACCCAAAGCCTTCAGTTCCGGTGAGAGTCACTCCATCCACCCGATCCACGGAGACTGACAGAGACAGGGCAATAGAGACACGGCAAAAGAAAGAGTGTGGGAGGCTCTTGGCTGGGCGCAATCGCTCCTTTCGACAGCCTCCCAAATCTGAGGAGACAAGCGGCTGCTCCCAGGTCAAGTCATGTCCATCCTCCTCTTTATCGACACTTACCTTTACAAAGAGCTCCCCTGCCTCGGGTGTCCCGACAGTGACAGATCACGAAGCTTCTCAAGAGCTGGCAGTCAACGGCTCGGCTTAGAGCTATGGGGCCCGAAACAGGACGTCAGGCCTGGGGAAATGTGCCTTTGATTTCCTTTAAAAGGCTTCATTTGTAAAAGCGGGTCAGAGGAGGAAGACTGCTCTTAGATAGAGTGAGAAGAGGCACTTGAGTGAATTGATGTGATTGGGGTCAAGGTGCGGGAAAGTGGCGGTTTACTAAAACTTGAGCCTTCAGCCTAATACAACTTTCTCCAGCCATGATTACAAAAATGATGACTTGTTTAATAAATCCAAGGTCCCATCAGCAGCTCTTAAGTCCGTACGCTTGATTTAACACCATATTAGTTAGAAAAGTAAGTGTTAAAGCAGCACTATGTACGTTTGATGACCTCTCTGGTTAGTTATTTAAGAGTATGAGTGCAACAATCATCAATTATATCATTAAACCATTCGAATAAGCAGCACTTTAATGAAACCACACACTTCTACAGGTTTATCAGCATAAATACTGGCTTATTTTCCATCCCTGGAATACAGACTGAACAACAGTACAGCCGCTGAGACTCCATTCTTATGCGATTTGAGAAGACAAATCTAGTTTTTGACTCCTCTGGCTTGCTGTTTAGCTCACACACTCTCCAAAACAATGATTTCTAACACCAAAGGTCTGTCCAGAAAAGAAAGAAACTGTATCTAGGTCCTGAGTGGCTAAGCGGTATCAGCAGCAGGGGCCAGAGAGAGCAAAATTGGCAGTGCTCTCTCCGGGTGGATAAGATGGCACATTTGCCAGGATTTGCCAGGTGATCCATCAGAACTGGGGATCCTGCACTTTCCTCCGAGCACATTGGCTGCCTGGCGGTGATGTATTAGCAGCAGTTGGAAAAGAGGCGGAGCTTGACTTCACATGCATCAGAGGAGGCCTGTGTTAGTCTGCACCCTCCTGAGAGTGTCAGGAAACATTAGAAGTCCAAGACATTAGAAGTGATGGGGAGAGTCAACAAATGGGTGGGTTGATTGGCTCCAAAACACATTGTGGAGAAGATCAGGTGAAAAAAAAGAAACTGTATCTCAGATACAGACTGAACTGAATTATGAATTTGGGACATAGCAATTCGAACAGCAAGATTACAGTTATTGCCGGTGCTTTGGTTCAGTCTGGTCTGCTTTTCTGCACTGTGAGCTGCTTTCACAGCTTATTTACCAGCACAGAAGTGAACTTGTATGTTTAAACATTAGAATTAAGTCATTATTAATCACAAATGATGAAGGAGATGTCTTTTCTGATTCTGTAAGTGAACTATCATTGTCAAAACATCCTTTTCAGTATAACACAGTACTGGCATGTTGAGCCGTACTCTGGTTCTAAGTCTGAGTCTGTGTAAGTGATGTTAATGTACTAAAGATGTATGAAGTGGTCCGAAACAGTCCCACCAAATCTGCCCCAAATGCTCTGATCTCTAACTTGATATTTTAGGGTAAAACAGCAGAATATTTTTACGTTTTCAGTTTTAACAAAAAATTCTCACATCGAGCAGCTTTAAGAAAAGTCTAAAGCTAAGTGACTAATAAGCCTGCAGGTTAGGGGGTTAAGTGAGAAATCTAGCGATCATAGAAAAGACAGAAAGAACATCTGAAGAAGATGCACTGAGCCTCTCATTAAAACACTATCAATCCAGACTGAACAGCTGTAGACAGGGAGAGTGGATATTACCCTGCGTTGCCTTAGGTATTCATAAAGCACTAAGGTATTTTCATGCTTCATTTCATTAACCTCTGATTAATTGGCTCCTCAATAGCATCTGGCAAGGATCATCTCTCTCACACACACACACACACACGCAGGCACACAAACACACACACAGGCCTCTGTTCACAGGATGATATTAATCAGTGCGGTCTCTAATCTCCAGACTTAGTCTCTTACTCACCCTTAGCCAGACAGACGAGCCGGTTGATGGTAGCCGCTAGTCCGGGGCAGTGCCGGGGGCGATACACTCCCCTCAGGTGAGTGTTTCATTATGGATGATGTTTCCGCCAAATTATTTAGAGGCGAAGCCCATCCCCCACCGCCGGCTAAACCTCCGCCACTCAACAACAAAAACCGCAAACATAAATCCCATCAGGCTCAGAGCGCTGGACCTGAGGCCAGAGGAACATCACCACTGTTCTGGTCCTTTGTTAGTTTGGTAAGAATGGGGGAAGGATGGGAGGAACCCGGCGCGAGGGTCCCTCGCAGAACTTCTTAAAAGTGATCACTGCTTTGTGATTATGTATGCACCCATCATTCTGTCTCTTCTCTTTCTGGAACCAGCAGACGGACTGATATGATAATGTGCACAACAGTGTATTAATATTCCAGTATTTTTGTATTGGGGGGGGAACAAGCCCCGTCTATTTTGGTTTGTGGAGACCGCCGTCTTTCATGAGCTGGTTTGAGAAAGTTACCTTGACTTCAGTCACTTCATCAATGAGTGATGGCAAGCTAAGCTAGGTGGGAGAACCCAAGAGGGCAGAGAACTGATGGCTTTTGGGTTATTGAGTTGAGAATCATAGCATGAACTTGAGGTGTGCCATTGAGGAACTTTAAGAGAACTTATGTCCTTGTTTCCGAACTTTTAAACAGTTGTGTATGTATTTATAGTGCCAGACTAATAAACACTACCATTAAAATTATTCATTAAAGGTCACAAGTCCAGTAGTTATGGTGTAGCAGTTGTGAAATCACCAGCCTCTGATAAAGAACAGCAGAACAGACTAAACAGTATTCTACAGTACAGGTCAATTATAACAGCCTGACTAATAAATATAACTATTATAAAGAACTCTGTAAGTCATTTTACGAACAAGGAACTGAAGTGTGGCTCCATATACAGACCATTAAGACTTAAGAGGTTAAGAGTCGGATTTGTGCATAAGCTGGTGAAGATCAGTGACCTCTACAGCCAGCGGCTCAATGTGTGGTGTGAGACAGTGGCACAACAGCCGTCTGCAGAAGCCTGCTTATCACACAGCGATAGGGAGGGAGAGAAAGAAGTGCCGTCTCTTGGATTATCCCAAGGTCCCCCAAGAACCTTGGGAGCGAGCGCGAGGGATCCTGCCTCCTCCCACCTCCTCTGTCTATCTGCCTTTTCCTTTTCTCCGTACTCACCCAAGCTGAACAGCACCAGGAACTTGAGGCAGACGAACTCCCTCTGGTCCAGCTGGAGGGAGCGCAGTTTGCTCACCAGCTCCTGTGCGTGACTCAGGAGGTTGTTGAGTGTAGCCCCAGCTTGGGAGGCAATTAGGGCATAATCCACCTGAAGGAGAGGGGCAACAGCACACACACACACACACACACACAGAGAAAGAGAGAGAGAAAGTCAGTGTGGACCAGTGATCTGCCCTAAACACACAAACAGTACTGTGTTAAAATATATGGCTACAGCATCCTTATTACAATTCACATTAATCACAGCTCCAGACATGAGACATGTACATACATCTGAATTCATTTCTTTGGAAACATACTCGGAACCTTAAATGCATTTTGCATGTGTTTCTTGGGGCACAGATTGTAAAAACAAGGGTACTGATATTGATTCTTGATGCTCTTTTTCAGCGTGTCAGGGTGATGGACTCGGCTCAAACGTTCGCAGTGCACATGAATGTATTTTCCATATTTCACAGAAGTGTATCTTTCATTTTGAACTGGTTACTGGAAACTGGACCAGCATCCTTCCCTACAGCATAAATGCTGTCCATGTTAATCTCATATGTATTGAATATGCAGATGTTTATTGCTTATCTTCAAATATTTTAAATCAAAAATAATCAGCAGAAGTGTACAAAAAAGACCTGCAACCTGCACCATTAACCAGTAAGTATAACAGGTACAGCCCTATACGCTCTCACAGTGTGTTTGTGTGTGTGTGTGTTATCCAGCACAGCTCAGCTGCTCTCAGCACAGCAGGGACAGTGTGCAGGAGTGAGGGTGGAATGATAATCAACATCAAAATGAAGAAGGGGAGAAGAGCACGTATCTCCGTCCCCAGCGTGCGGACCCTCGGACCCTCGCTCCCATCACCAGGCGAAGGGGGGGCCAGAAAGGCACGAGCATGTGGGGGGCCCCCGGAGGTCCCCCAGGCTACCGGGCTCAACCCTCCCCTTTCAGGTGCACTTAATATCTGCAGCAGCAGCAAATTTGTCTTGGAGGCAAGTCCTTAGCTGCCACTCACTGTAAGCAGGCCATATTAAATTTTTATATTTATTGACAATTCATTACCATAATTGACTGTGCTAGGCTTTCTGGAGGTAGGTAGACGGCGGGCCTCCTAAGCACAGGGAGGGCTCCCTTGGAGCAAGATTTGCAATTAAAAACGCGTGCGGATTGGAATTTATTTATTGTGTAAATATGATGAGCGGAATTTTTTAAAGCCCAGCCTAGAGAATTTCTCACCAGCGCCAGCTCCACCCCCTCCTCCCCAACCCATACAATCTTGACTGTTCTCTCCTCCTCACTCTTCTGTCATTCTTTCACTCTTTCTTTTTCCTTTTTTATGAGCCAATGACCTTTCTTTATCTAAAGGTGTCGGCCTCTCGGCCACTCGTGAAATAACGTGGACGGATGCTCGCGCCGACCTTCTTTTTAAATCTCATCAATTACAGGGTTTTCACACATGCACAGAGCACTTGAATGTTGTTGAAGATGTTTAGAAATATGTAAAAAGGTACAAAATTAGACTCATTTTTCAATTTGCTTCTTTAAAAGCTCCTCATTCCAAACGTTCTTTAAAATCTTTCGGCTTTTTTGGGGAAAGGAGAGACATGTTGACGTGCCTGATGCGGAGAGACCTTGCTGTAGGTCTCAGTAAACATTACGACTCCACATTCTCTAACTCTCTCTGACACTCCAGTTCCATTGCTGCTTGATCTTGACAAAATACAAAAGCGCTGTATAAATTTGATTATAAATGGGCTGCCCATGTCTGATTTGGATTCCTCTGAAGGCCAGGCGGTCTGGGTGTTCAGGAGCCACAGAGAGAGAGAGAGAGAGAGAGAGAGAGAGAGAGACTGCAAAGCTATGTTCAAAGTAGTGGAAGGGAGGGATGTGGGCTGGTGACATATTTGAAAGCCGTCCACGCGGTGTCGTGTGTCGATGCATTTCGGGGCTAATCCCCCACAGTGCTTTGCTACCATACTGAATGACAGTGAGGGGAAACGACACATGCTTGGGTCAGAGAATGAGAAAAATTGCCCTCCCACCCACCGTACTGCATCTTGTCACACTTGTGAAGAGAGAGGGAGAGAAGAATGAGAGAGAACACAAGGAGTTTGTCAGTGTTGCACCTATTTTACATTGAACGTGTGTATGTGTGAAGAAAGTGTGTGAGGACTGGTCACACCTGGGGTTTCTTGTACAAATTTGGAGAAAAAGATCTGGAATATTCTCCGTAATGCTGTGTAATGACTGCTGAAGCACTGGCTCGATTAAGCATGTTTGAATGACTAATGTTTTTGACAAAATTTGGGCCTTTTTTAGTGTATTTTAAAGAGTGTGCCTAAATAAAGAATTCAGAGGTGTGTGTGTGTGTGTGTGTGAGAGAGAGAGAGAGAGAGACCAGGCTGTCACTCCTGGCCTGCTGTGGAATAATAGGACATAATGAACAGCATGCATGTCCTACCCCTCTCCCCACAGGCCTTTTCAACACCAGCTGTTCATTAACCAAAATATGCAAACGAGACACGGCCTCCCTCACCCACCGCTCTCTGTTGGCCCTCGCCAGTCAAACGCAGAGAGGCCTTTGACCACACAGCCCTCACTAATCAAACACAGAGACTCTGGCACACTTCACAGCCAGACTTTAAAAGGTATCATCTCGAGATAAAGAGGAGCTAAACCACAATCCAACATACACGGCTGATGTAGCCTGTATGCAATGCCAAAATGCCAAAAACATTCCCAAATATCAGCCATATGCCTCTTTGCTGGAAGTGTTACATAACAGGCCGTAAAATAGTAATACATCAACTGTCAACTGTTCAGTTCCTCATGAGACCTCATACAGTGTCTATCAAAAGTTCATTTCTACTGTTTTTAATCAAACTGCTTTAGTTCACAGCAGCCTAACTGAATATAAGTATTAGAGAAACCACTGCACACGTGTAAAATATGACGGTGCTACCTCGGGATGTGATGGGATTGTGTTGAGATAATAAAATAAATAAACTGAACAGAGTGTCTCAGCGGACAAAGGAGCCATGGCCTGAGGATCCCTGGTATAAACCCCATCATTAGCAGTTGAAATTGGCCGCAGTCTCTCCCCATCACTCCCGCTGTGATGCTGGATGGCTCAGGTGTCTGTTAGCTGATGAATCCTGGCTGCCTAGCGACAATGTGTCAGCAAAGTTTGACTTCACATGCATCAGAGGAGGCCTGTGCTAGTCCTCATCACCCCTACTGTCAGGAGCATTGCAAGTGATTGGGATGTCCTAGAGAACGGGTTAATTGGCCAAAAATGGGGAGAAAATTGGGTTTAGAAAATGTTAAAAAACATACAAAAAGTTTGACTTTATATTCACAATTTATTTATTATTTTTTTCTGAATTTAAAAGTCTCTTCCCATCACATGTTGGCACTAACAGTCTGTAAGGTGAAAGCTTACACGTGACCGTGTCATTCTTCCAGCCAAAGTTAAGTACACCCTTGAGGACCAAAGGATGATGTCAAACTCAAATCGCGACAGCAGCAGACACAATACTTCGCATAAGCTCAGAGCCTGCTTTTAAACTTGAGTTGGAAATTGTGACATTGAATATAATCTGAGAATCAAATGGTTTTCAAAACGTAGCCCAGTTATCAATGCAGAGATGCAGCTGTCGGGCTAGTGACTGGCTTCACCGAATCCCTGTTTCACTTTAATATTTATGAGTCTATTGTCAAACATTTTGTTGAAGTTCACATTTGAGAAAAGGGGGGGGGGCTGATTAATAATTGAAACCTTACATTCTACTGACAGACCGACATTGCTAAGAAGCATATTTATAATGAGCAATTTAAACATTTTTAGTGTGCGTGTGTGTGTGTGTGAGCTCTAGACAGAATGAAAGGACCCCCTGCATTGAGAACTCCAGCAAAGCCTCAGGCATCCACCCAGCGCTGGTCCGCAGAGACCAGCAAGGTAAATCACAGCTTCTTCCCTCCTCTCTCTTCCTCTCTCACTCTTTCTCTCATAGACGGGCGATGACTTGTGCATGCTTAACCAGCCGTTATATTTATTCGGACTCCGCAGACTTGATAAGAAATGCACAATTGATTATTCTGGTCACATTAGCTTATACCTATAAGCGTAATCTATTTTTAATGGAGTGGTGACTGCACAGGCTGAGCCAGTCGATAGTACTTTAAAGGATGTTGATCCACACTGGTGAGATGCCTGATGAGCTCTATGGGGAGGTCGAGCACAGATGGAGAAGGGTTCAGGTAACAGGAATGGCTGTGGAACAGAAACTCACCTGTTGCCCTGTAACCAGTAGGATGGAGCCCTCTTTGGCGTGCATCACCTGCCGGAAAATGTGGTCAAGGATGAGCAGCTCGCTCCAGCAGTTCTGAAGCAGCTTCATTTGATCGTCAACCTGCGAGAATCAGAGAAAGAGAAGTGAGATACATGTGGTCCGTGGCACTTAACAAAAAACAAAAAGTTTGAAGCCTGTATTTATAAGCCAATACAAATGTAGTTATAACTCTTTATAACTGGGTAATGATGCTTTGTAATCATATGTATAAACTCTAATAATGCATCATAATGCTGTAATTATATATTATAACTCAGTTTGATGACTTATAAACATAACATACATTCACTATAACACATTATAAACAAATAGTGATCAGTGCAGTTATAAAGGCCTTATCACAATTTTCAAAACATGTACAATCAAAATGTCAACACAGAGTGTGTCAAGTAAAGTGATTGATTTTGAATGTTTGTGTTTTTATAATTGTGGTAAGTTAATAATGTTACAACATCAATCTGAGTTATAATATATAATTAGAGCATTATTATGCATTATTAGAGTTTATAGTTATGATTACAAAGTATCATTACCCAGTTATAAAGAGTTATAGCTCATAAATACAAACGTCATAAAAATGTTACTAAAAGGTTAAATAAACCACAATTCCAAAGTTAAACAATGACCAATTTAACACTCTGGAGTTGGCGTTTCCGCCGGCAGGGATAAAACCAAAATTCCGCAAAAACACTTTTATAACTCAGCGAGATTTTATCCTAGAAACAAAACTAAACTAAACATACCCAGGAAACCTTAAAATGTCTACTTTTCAAAGATATATAAGCTTGAATCGAAATATATTTTTTATATGTGTGAGGAGATTAAATAAACAGACATGTTTTTCAGAGCGAGTCAAACAGCTGCACTTTTTTTCTTGCCAAATGATGCAATCTGTCTTTCATATGATAGACATAGTAATTCCGTACATTCCATTGGTTAGATTATTGGTCGTGGAATGTGAATATGAACAAAGACCTCTCACCTGAGTGTTCACACCTCTCATAAATATTCAAACTAGGAGCCACTGAATAAGCAAAACAGTCACCGCACATTAGTTAAGATTTAGAAATAAAACCACAAACAATGTCTAAAAACTGTAATGAGCAGTGTGCAGCCAACACCTCTGTTTATTCAGTTCTGAGTTCAAAAGTCTTGGCAAGAAATGTTTAGAGAGTGTTTTTCACAATATATCAGCACATCTGAAAATAAGTTTTTGGAAAGCAAGTTTAGAGCAGATTTAATAAAAATATAGATTTATGACACTCTTACTGTTTTGACACTGTTGTTGCTGAGTTTGTGCTGAACTAAAGTCTGTGTAACACTTTGGACACAAATAATTTTAGATGTGTGTTTAGAAGTAAGTTTAGATGTAAGTTCAGAAACCACTTTCTTGTACCATTTGAGCATTGTGTGAACACTCCTGTTTAATGACTAGTTATATTACATATACTTTACTACGATAGACACACCCCTGCATTTTCCTACAGGTTGCATATTAATAAAGCCTTCAGTTTGGATTTGTTCCCTGAAAGCAAATGAGGTCTATTAGTAATCTAAAGTGAACACAGCCACACACCAGCCCCCACTCTCACTCATCATGTCACCGATACTCCCTGTTGCTAATTAATTTGTTTGTCCAGCGGTGTTACTATGATTCGTTTATCACCTGTGATTACATTAGAGCTCCCTGGTGAGATTTCCCACTCCTGAAACGGTGGGAACACTCTGTCAATGGAGAAGCTGAACAACAGCATCATTGTCAACGTTGCTGGAAACTCATCGCTCACAGCATCAATGATTACACAGCGCACGGACTAGAGGATGAGAAAGATGAGAAAAACCGAAACCCGCCTCCCGCCGTTTCACTCCACGTAAACATTGTCCCACTGATACCGTTATCAACGTGAAAAAATAGTTTGTCTTCCGATACTCGCCTGTGGGCATGTGGGCTGACCCAAATGAAAGAAAAACTGTGTCAGGGTGTTAGGAAAGAAGGCAAAAGTTCATTAAAATAATACTCCTGTTCTCAAGGCAAAGGCTGGAAATGAACCTAAAATTGTTTATCTTATTGCCTTGAGAGTTATCACTGCCATCGACGCCTCTGTAAGTGTTTTGACTCCTAAAACTTTGTTTTTTTTTGTGTTGAAGTCATAATAAGAGACCTATTGGGATTGGATTAGTTTATCAGGGGTCTGTTTATAAGATGGTACACGTCTCCTCAGTGCTGAAACTCCAGCATTTTACAATTTTTTTTAAATTTTCAAACTCCAGGGTTTTACAAATACAAATATCTGTCAGATCATATGATCACAGTTCATTTGTACCTGTAGCTTTAATAAGTCTGTAGTAGTCTTAATAAGTCAGTATCTCATCTTTCTTATGGTTTTAATTTCTTTTATCTCCACATAATGCCCAGGTAGAGTCTGGAGTGGATGTTCTATCCAGACCAAGTGGATTATGAAGTGACTCTTCTTGTGATTTGTTTTTTGGAGATGCGACACCTTGAAAGACTAAATATAGATAATAACAGCAGCCAAACATCTTTTATTTCATATCAGCCTGGAAAATCACAGAGGTTTGCTTGTGGATGGGAATGAGACAAGCTTTGAAGTAGCTAAAAAAAACATAATTCAGTCTGTTCTTAGAAGAGAAAAACACAGACATGGCGCATCTGGATGTTACTAAAATCACAAAGAATCTCCCGTAAAAAAAAAGAAATGACCCCTGTACATTTAATTTAATACAAAAATTATTACTATTATTATTATTATTATTATTATTATTTTATTATTGTCTCCTTGTATAAAAGGCAGCATAAAAAGGTACATCTAAAACAAAACACTGTCTCCAGATTTTCAGGCTTCACAGAGACTTCCACAAATGTCTGTCAAGTATGTCGAGCACTTTTACTCAGTCTACAAAAGGAACCTGTCACTTGTTCCAGATTTTAACAAACATTCTCATCAAAGGCCTTCCCCTGTGGCATGACAGTCGCATTTGGATCATCAAATGAGGTCCAGAATGGCGCAGGGCTTTGGGGAGTCCAGTAGTGTTGGAAGATATGACAGGCAGAAAGAAAGGGCATCTCTGACCTTTTTAAGCTCTCCCACCCGCCTCTGTTTCTTCACTGTCAGCTTCCTCTTTGCCCTGTCACATCCCAGTGTAATTCAGCCTCGCTCTGATATGTGATGTTTGGCTCAGGCTTATTTACATCCTGAAATAAAAGTATGCCATGTGTGCCATGGCACCACACTAGCTTCAGTTTCAGCGCGGTACTCTCCGAGCAAATCTCTGCACGTAGTCCAGTAAACATAACCAAAAGCTCTCCGTCACCAAGGCTTCGTTCTTAGAAAACAGCTTTTAAAAGTCCTACTGATCATAAAATATGATTATGAAGAGCGAGACAGAATTAAGATGAATGTTTATCTAAACTGGGCCACGCTGAAAGAAGTTGTAAATATGCCTGGAGGACTGCCAACATGAATGACAGCTATAGTCTCAAATTCATGGCTTGAGACAACAGACTTGTGCTCCCTGAATGACCAGCTGGCTGCACCGATTACATGCAAAGCTCTGGAAGCAGAGTTATTATACAAGCGGAGTCTGTCGAAGTAGCCGGCGGTTCTCGCTACGCCTCCCTCCGTGCCCAGATACACTCTAAAGCTTTCATTTAGTGGCCTTGTTCAAGGTGGGCTCCTTTAATATTTCACCATCATCACAGGAACTTTCTCTCAGCACTTATGATGAAAAATGCATATCCTCCAAGAAACCAATTTAACACCTTTATGGTCATTCAGGCATCGCTGCATCAATGTGCTGATCAATTGCTTAGCCTTTAGCTCGTCTCAACACAAATTTAGAGTCTTTAATGCAGACCTGCGTACAGTTTCGCTAATAAACCCTGGAAATGGGGGAAATATGAATGTGAGGTAATTAAGCACAAGATGCCCAAAAGCAATGTTTATTCATCACTGCCTGCAAGAGCAGACCAATGATAATGCCAAATTGCCAAACATGGCCCCCCCACCCCCTTATGTTTTTGGTATAGTGCCACAAGCATTGTTAAGCGCTGTGGATAAGAGAGAATAACGAGGGTACACAGCTGGAACTGCTTTTAATAAGTAGCTTCGTGTTTTTTTGAAGTGCCCTAATGACCAGATTAATGGAATCTTCTTTAATGAAAAGAATGAAATGAATGATTTATTCAAACACACACACACACACACACACACACACACGCACACACACACGCATATGTGCATATACACAAAAGACTGTGAATACATGGCCCAAAATGACATTTACATAAAGGCATCGGGGGGAGAGATGCTACATGAACCTTTTTGACTTCTTGGATGCGGATCAGTGTGGCTGCTGAGGGGAAACCTACGGGTGGGGTTTGAAGTCACTTCAATGAGCCTGTTGGGCAGCAAAAGAGCTTTGAGTCATCTTCGCTGGACATCTGTTCATCCGCTGTTACGTACACTTCCTTTCTGCCAGGGTGACGCGTTAATTATTTCACGGAGGATGGATTCCCATTAGTCTGTACTATCTATTCTGTTTTAAACTCCATTCACTGCAAATAATGAGTACAAAAGGAAAACCTGCCTGTGGGTGCTCAATTGAACCAATAGCTGTTTAGCAATGCCGAGTGCTACTGCTGGAATTTCAGGTGAGACGCACGCCACCCACGGCTAAGAATACTGTTTGCTCTTCTCTTTGCTGAGAACAGTGTATCTGCACAATCGAGGATAAAAAATGTGGTGTTTTGTCTTTAGCAAAGAAAGGTGAGACTTGCTTCCCTGAGGAGATGCTAACCGTGTATATCTGTCAGACTTTACCTTCCTCTCTGGACATCCCAGAGGCTTCAGACTAACGCAGAGTTGTCTGCTTAATGTGGCCTCTCTTTTCCATGATCCAGTGGAAATCTGCCTGCTTGTTTATCATGGCAGGGCTTCTGTTTGTTCGCCTGCTCTCCCACACGCCTGCTGCCCAGAGTGATAAGCATACTGGGACTTTGAGCAGGTGGCCACCAGCCGCTGTGGGCACATTTCTTCATACCCATACTCCTCTGGGGACCAGCCTGGGATTGCTCCTTCTTCCTCATAGCGTATGAGTTTGAGTGTGCTGACTAAAAGACTGGGTGGCACAGCTACAGCTGTGCGTTTACATGCTGTATTGTGCAATTCGGGTGCACTGCAGGGTGGCACGGTGACTTGGGTTCATAAGAGGTGGCTTGAGTCCCCATGTCTGCAGGGGGTAAGATCACTCCTGGTATGAGTGTGTGTGTGTGTGTACCCATCACTGAACTGGCACCCTGGTGATAGTTAAATTACTGTAATGTCTTGCCCAGTGCCCTATGAAGGGGCACCAGGATTGGAGTTATTTCTGCTGGTACTACACAGTATATGATTATAATTTAAAGAAAAACTGAAGTATAAGCACTGAAATGGGAAAATGAAATGAGATGGCTGCTGGTTTCTACTCAAGACATCTGGATTTTGGCCACTACTGCCTGCCTGATTAAAAAATGTTAATAATTCATGGCATGAAGCTTATGTGGAGATTTGAAACTTGGGACATGTAGTCTGTGTCAGGTCCTGATTGGCTCCTCTGGGCTGACAGTGGACGCTGTGTGTGTCTTGACCGAGTGCCTGATTGATCGAGCAGAAGAATGGAGATTGATCAGTTCCCACACTGACCACATTAACAGACTCCTGAGTCTGACCCCTGACCTGTAAAACACACTGTGTTCGATCTAACCTGCCCCCTCGACCTGCTTTAGTGCATCCAGATAACAATAGACAGTGGCGGTAACCTCTGTCAGGAGACTAAAACAGTGTAAAATAAAGATTTTTTCACTTTAATAAAGTTTAGAGGGAGCAGTGCAATACGACCTACAGCAAAACCATCACGTTCCAGCTAAATTAATACAAAATTTACTTCACATTACGCTTCTTTTTCTTCATGTATTGGACCAGCCCATTCTTTGACTTTCCCTGTCACTTGTAATGTCTCTGACTCTAGGAGGGTGCAGACTAACACAGGCCTCCTCCGATGTATGAAGTCAGGCTCCACCTCTTTTCCAACCGCTGCTCATACATCGCCGCCAAGCAGCCAACGCACTCGGAGGAAAGCGCAGGATCCCCAGTTCTGATGGATAACATGGCAGACACCTGAGCCAGCCAACATTACTTAGTAGTGCCATCTTACCTACCCAAAGGCCAATTTTTGCTCTCTCGGCTGCCAATGGCAAGCAGCTTTTGGAAAAGCCTAAGTAACATAGTTAGAGAGTCAAAAATGAACTGAAAAGTTGGGAAAAGAAACTGAGTGGTCACCCAAGCTGTGCCATGCTGCTTCACTTGCCTCCTAAGGTCACCAGAGACACAAACTGGTGTCAGATTCTTTCAGAATGCAAGTTAATCAATATTATACATCATCTAATGTTCAGGATTAAAACCATTACTTCTGTTATTTGTAATTATTATAATTATTATTATTATTATTATTAGTAGTAGTAGTAGTAGTAGTAGTAGTAACTATTATGAGCTTATAAAATACACTCTCACACCTACAGGTTTCCAAATAACTGCCCATCATGACCACCAGGTAGGACGGTCCAATATCTATTCTTCATGTTGTCAAATGTTCTTTTCTTGCACATTTTTTATGAGCTACTTGAGCGAAATCTCGGCTTGGTTTCCGCAGAGAGACAGAAACAGGTTATGAGAAACAGCCAGCTCCTTCTCCTTTTTCAAACTCTTAAGCCATAGAGGAGCACAGCTCAGTCCATTTGAGCTCTTAAGCACTGTTGGTCCTCTCCAACATGCTGGTAACATGATTTCGGGGGGAAAAAAAAGGAAAAACACAAAAAAACAAGAAAAAGAATAAGAGCCTCTGAGTCTCTTACTTTGGATCAGAGAGCTTAAAGCTAAGAAGCTATCAACTAATTATCAAAAACAGAGCAGCCCTAATCAATTATTCAGTTGAACATTAGTCTCCTAATATACATGAAGTCAAGGGAGCAAGAGCTCCCTGAAGTACACCGCCCCCCAAACACTCGCACACACACAATTCCTTTTTACCCCACCCCCAACCAAAGCACAGTGAGAAAATAATGCTTTCCAAATCCAAAATGAGTTCTGCACAACGCGTCGACTGCCTATCGATCCGCCAGCAGAACTCAATCTACAACACACACACACACGATCCCCACGCCCGGAATGACCACTGCATTTTTATTTGCTTTTATTTCCCCTTGTACTGTCCCCCCTCCTCTCGATTTTACAATTTATGGGAGTCTTTATTGGCAATGGCTGTCAATATTTATTCCTTTTGTGTGACAATTTGATGGACAGGAGGAAATGACTGTTGATTGGCTCAGAGAGGGGGAATGGGTGCGGGCTCCTGTATTATTCAGCTGGACAGGAGCAGGCAGTTGCCTGTGTGAGTGGTTTAATGCATGCTGTGTTTGACTGCATACCGTTACCCTGCAGAACACCAGCTCCTCTTACACCACCACCTGCTCTACAACAGCGGCTAATTGGCTGCTAATTTAACAATTAACAAACATTAGCAATTACCACAGATAGTATATATAACGAGGATCTGCTTAGTTTTAGCCTTTAGTCTGAACATGCTGACTAAAAGACACATTTAAGAAGCAGCGCACTGTCAAAAGCCAATACTGGCATAATTTACCCATATAATAAATAATAATAAAATCACATTTACATGATTTTGAGTAATTTGAGATCGAAATTCAGTCCATTCTTATTAGAATTCTTGCACAAACGTCTGCAGCTATTATACAAAAGCATCAGTGCTGCTTTCAGATTTACAGGACTGACTATGATACTGAGCTTGTGCCAAACGCCTTGTAATTTATTGTAATGAGTGTTTGGAAAAGCACTTGTGCAGCTGCAGACTTCACCTCCCTACTGATTCATATAAACATTAAGTAACAAGGGTACTAAAAAGTCAGAGTTTTGATTGCTACAGACAGCTCTGTGTAGCTGGTGAGACTTTATGTTATTTTAGCACAGCTTGACTTACCATTTGAATCGTGGCAGCGTTGCAATGCCCCCTCCTCAAAGTTTCAAACTGACACAGTCGCTTGTCATTCTCCAAGCATCTGTGCGCTATAAGTGCTTCACTCTCACAATTGCTTTTCATCTTCTCTGAGGGTTTTGCAATTGAGAAAGAATGTGATTATAAAACGTATGTAATGTATATGGAAACGTTTAAAAAAGGGCCGTGCCAACGTGCCAGCTTTAACCGACAGGCGTTAAGACAAAGCGAGTGAAAGAAGCAACCATTTAGAGCTGTATAATGAACAGGTGGCTCAGTCCTCTCCTTGTCGGGGTCCAAGCACTTACAGACCCGTCCTAACCGTGCATAATGTTGCACAGCTGAAACTCACATGGTGTTCAGCGGCGCACCAATGGGAGCCCGCACGCTAGTTAAATATAAGTGTAAGCTTAAACCACCACGCTGCCAGTCTTTCCGACCAGCGCGCTTATGTATTGTCTTTGGGCCCTTTCAGCGCGTCCAGAATAGATGGCTGAAAAGAAGTGGCAAAAATAGACATCGAAGACAACTGCTGACAGATAGAGGGAGGCGACGGGCAGAGGCTGTCAACCTCAGACCCGCACACATTACGGGCAGATAATTAAGCTGCAAGGGCCAGAGAAAGAGAGATAGCACTTAGGAAAAGCAAAGAAACCTGCACTTCAACTGCGTCTACTGAAAAACAGCCACCAGCGCAGATCCAATGAATTCCAGTTTTGCCCAGCGGTGCTTTTATTAACCTTAAAAAAAGAGCACAGAGAACAGGTCCCCAGCGCTGAATTTCTAGCACTTTGCTTTTTATTGCTTCATTTTTATTCTCATCAGTAAGAACAGGTGTGAACTTTGAGTCTGAGTAAGTCAGGTCATATTTGGGCAGATAGGGGGAGACTATGGCCTGAGTGACATTTGCATTCTTGGTGTCATGAACTATGGCAGGGGTGTGCTGTGGCCAGACCTTTGAACTCTAAAGACAACAGTGCAGCATCAAATTCACCACTCATACCAAATACAGCATTACAAGAGCACCGCTCATCATTTTCTACCAAAGACAACCAACCTAGGATTTATATTCTTCTTATTTCAGGATCAGGTTCCAATACTAGAGATGAACTGAATATTTGGCAACCAAAGCCAAAAATGGCAAAAAACACATTTTCGCTGCCGAATAAGTGATAATAATTTATACTGAACAATGACATACTTCCCGGCTGTAGACCTGAACCACAGTGTTCATTTACTGCAGTAACGTTAGTTTAATGTTGGTTTAACATTCAGAATTGTGCTTTTCCTCACCAACAAAACACAGATTCACCAGCACAGTTACAGTTTGGTGCTGAAATGGAAGAAAACAACAAACTACAAGCACAGCCTTTACTAAACTACACTTGTTATGATGAAGCCAGAATACAGCCGCTTAGCTTTGTGTTTGTGCTTGGTGGCTTCAGTGTTAGGGACTGTCTCACAATTACCAGAAGAAATGTGAAGTGTTTCAGTGTCTGTAGCCAATGACACTCACATTAAACACATAAAACATCCATGTGACTTACATCATTCATTTTAGACATTTTCA
This sequence comes from Crenuchus spilurus, assembly GCA_036984385.1. NCBI lineage: Eukaryota > Metazoa > Chordata > Actinopteri > Characiformes > Crenuchidae > Crenuchus > Crenuchus spilurus. Next base: position 38,021 of record BRDA01079634.1, read on the forward strand.
TCATTTTATTAAATATTAGTAATTATGTAACACACAGGCATCTTCATACATATTCATATATTATTGTCTTTGTTTTATATACAAATAATAAATTAAACTCATGTTATTAAATCTAATGATGTCAAACCAACTTTTTTAAATACAGACATTCATTCCTGACTAACTAGAAGACTTATTTTGGTAAATAGTTTAGTTACTAATTTTATAATTTTTATATAAAAATTAAGAACCGTTTTCAATTTCGGCAAATTTCGGCCATTATGGTGCATCCCTAGTCAATACTATGACAAGTATTCTGCAAACAGAGTAAAAAAAAAACAGGTTATATCACAACTAGCATTGTGGGAGAGACCTGTGACAGGATGGAAGACAAACACACTCCTCCCGTCTCAGCAG
>BRDA01079638.1:5775-17765 GCA_036984385.1 Crenuchus spilurus
ACTCACCTAGTCTGTGTCGTCACGACGACCTCTACAATTTGTGATACAAACGAGTGAAATGTGAGACAACCTGTGCGGATGGAACAACCAGGAACACCTACATTTCGGTCTCTGTCGTCGAGTCATGTCAAACACAACCAGGAGATCGGGAAGTAACCACGAGTGTCCTACGACAACAGACTTATAAAAACTAACCCCCTGATAAGAGTTAGGTTTACACTGTGTCCACAAAACGACACAGACTAGGTGAGTATAGTCATCAAACTCACTCTTTATTAACATTAATTTAACGCAACATGGGCTGTCTCTGGCTTTACATCCACAAGGACCAACAAGGTAGGCGTGTCCAACAGAGTGTAAAGTGAGCAAACATAGTGTTTAACATCTCCAGCAGCTCTGCTGTGTCTGATCCACTCAACACACTAACACACCACCACCACATCAGTGTCACTATAGTGCTGAGAACCATCCATCACCCCAATAATAGTTTCTCTGTGGGGGTCCTGACCACTGAAGAACAGGGCGAAAGGAAGTTAAATATTACAATTTTTTATTATTTATTAATTATTTTTTAGTGGTAACCCTACTTACGAGTTTAATCCGTGCAGGAGTCGAGCTCGTTAGCTGGTTTGCTCGTTAGCTGGATGCATTTTCCCCATAAGAATACAAGTAAAACTGATTAATCCGTGTCAGCCGGCCAATATACAGTATACTTTAATATGCTAAATAATGTGTTTATATGGGTTTTTTAAAACATAAATGAGACGACGACGACGCTCGTGTAGGCTGGCGGCTAAGGAGGACAGGAGGACGGGCGTACATGTATGGCATGGTTACACTTATCATATGAAAAGTAAAAGTAAATGTATCTAACTTTCTTGTTCACTACCTTTTGCTACCTTAGCGTCGCTTTCACTAGCACTTTCACTTTCACTGGACAGAGGTCAAAGGTTATGACTGACCTCTTCTTCTACGCTAGCATCTAGGGGATGCTACGACCGCCGCGCCCTTAGCGGTTGGCATACTTGAACAAATTTAGGCTACTCGTTACTTGGAATTTTATTCATTACCTGGAACAAAAATATTCCGAGATCTCGACTCGTTACCTGGAATACTCGTTAGTAGGGATGCTTGTAAGTAGGGTTACCAATGTATATATTATTAATTTAATTATTATATAATTAAATCATTATTACAATTAATTTTCAAATAAATACATAAATAAACAAAAACCTAAATATATAATATAAACAATGTCAAATTCAGTAACTGTACAATAAAACGTGCAGAAGCAAGATGTACTAGTGCATCTCCAAAAATTTTTATATTGTGGAAAAAGTTAATTGTTTGTAATTTAATTAAAAAATCTAAACTGTCATAGATTATAATCATTACACATAAATTGACATTTTACACTTTTTTTTGTTTTTGATTTAATGTTGTTTAGTATGACTTGTAGCTCATGAAATTCAGAAAACCAGAATTTTACATCTGACATATTCGAGAGTGAGTCAAAAATGATCAGCACTCGGGCTGCAGAACTGTCTGTTTATTAGAAAAAAGACAAATATATTATTTTTCCACATCAACTCCTGCTTTCCATGGCTTGTCTTGATGCCAGTCTTCCACCTGTCTTGAAGGATGGAGGGTCAAGCCGAGCCGTACTACAAGCTCGAAGGGTTCGAGTTGTGGTTCGAGACTTGACCAATTTTCAGTATTTTCAATACACTTCACCCACCTATCAACAAGCTTTCATATTAAAACATGCTTCTGTCTGAGCTGTCTTCATCAGTCCTGAATCTCCATCCTCTTATGGCTTCTTTCAGGACCCAGAAAACTGTCAGCATCAATTTTCCAGTTGATTGTGGACTTTTTCTTGAAGATATTTCCATTCCATACTCTGCTGTTCACTCTCAGGCGAATAGTGATGAGGCCATGTCTCATCACCAGTAATGATTCTTTTTTTAAAAAAAACTTAAGTGTGGCGGCCATTTTTGTTGCACTGCAGTCATAAATGAACCAACGTAACACATTCAAACCATCACAACAGTTACTACTACAAGTGTTGATAAGACATTATGGCCAACAGTTTTAGTAGTCGTAGTAAACATTTTAGTTCATTTTTGACTCTCGTACATGTGACAACACCCCCCGACTTTAGAGGGTTAAAAACACCATTTTCTATTGTGAAGACAGATTTGCTGCTGCTGTAAAACTCAGGCACATGTTTTACATCCAGAGGTTAGAACTGCTGCTGTAGGTTTAGCTGAAGTAGCACTTGAGCTCTTTACTTTAATATGATCACACTGGCTGTTATGATTTGGCTGTTAAATGTAGAGAGGGGTAAAAAAAAAAACACCAGACCATGTAAAGCCACACAAAATAACTGGGTTACCATAGAAACACGTACAGCGGACACTCAGAAGCACTAGAAGCTGGTGGGCATGTAAGTACTTCATATTACACAATCCTAAAAACAACCTTGTGTGTGTTAGAGATGTTCCAATCAGCCGGGTCTGCTTCTCACTGAGCACCTGTTCATACCTGCCATTAACACAGGTGTCTGATTAGGAGTGGCCAGTCTAATCACACATACACTTTACACTGTGTGCAGCTTCTGCTGTATTTTGTGAGGTTGTGACTGTACTGAGTGTGGTTTAGACTGTATTAGCCTGAGTCTGACTATTGGATGAGGTTTAGACAGTATTTGGTGAGGTTTTGACAACTGGGTGCGGTATTGACTGTATCGGTTGGCATTTTGACTGTAATGGTTTAGGTTCTGACTGTACTGGGTGAGGTTTTGACTGAGGTGTTGACTGTAATGGTTGACGTGTTGACTGTAATGGTTGAGGTGTTGACTGTACTGGTGTTTGGCCTGTGTCAGGTGTGGTATTGACTGTAATGGTTGAGGTGTTGACTGTAATGGTGTTTGGCCTGTGTCAGGTGGGGCCTGGACTGTACTGGGTGTGGTTTTGGTTGTAATGGGTGTGGTATTGACTGTAATGGTTAAGGTGTTGACTGTAATGGTTGAGGTGTTGACTGTAATGGTGTTTGGCCTGTGTCAGGTGGGGCCTGGACTGTACTGGGTGTGGTGTTTGTTGTACTGGGTGTGGTATTGACTGTAATGGTTGAGGTGTTGACTGTAATGGTTGAGGTGTTGACTGTAATGGTTGAGGTGTTGACTGTAATGGTGTTTGGCCTGTGTCGGGTGGGGTCTGGACTGTACTGGGTGTGGTTTTGGGTGTGGTTTTTGTTGTACTGGGTGAGGTGTTGACTGTAATGGTTGAGGTGTTGACTGTACTGGTGTTTGGCCTGTGTCAGGTGGGGCCTGGACTGTACTGGGTGTGGTTTTGGTTGTACTGGGTGTGGTATTGACTGTAATGGTTGAGGTGTTGACTGTAATGGTTGAGGTTTAGACTGTACTGGTGTTTGGCCTGTGTCGGGTGGGGTCTGGACTGTACTGGGTGTGGTTTTGGTTGTACTGGGTGTGGTATTGACTGTAATGGTTGAGGTGTTGACTGAAATGGTTGAGGTTTAGACTGTACTGGTGTTTGGCCTGTGTCGGGTGGGGTCTGGACTGTACTGGGTGTGGTTTTGGGTGTGGTTTTTGTTGTACTGGGTGAGGTTTTGGCTGTATTGGTTGAGGTGTTGACTGTAATGGTTGAGGTGTTGACTGTAATGGTTGAGGTGTTGACTGTAATGGTTGAGGTGTTGACTGTACTGGTGTTTGGCCTGTGTCAGGTGGGGCCTGGACTGTACTGGGTGTGGTTTTGGTTGTACTGGGTGTGGTATTGACTGTATTGGTTGAGGTGTTGACTGTACTGGGTGAGGTTTAAACTGTACTGGTGTTTGGCCTGTGTCGGGTGGGGTCTGGACTGCACTGGTAGCACTTTTCCACCAAAATAACTCTGGTTCTTGAACTGGTGCCGTTCGGGTTTATGAGAACCTCGGTGCTTTTTAGTGAACCAGCCCGCGTTTCCACTAGTTGAACCGAGGATACGTCACGGTGTACGTCATCAACAAAGCGGAATTATAAACAAAGATGGCGGAGCGCATCGACTACTTGTGAGCATTTGTGCTCTTGGTACAAATGCTTGTTTCACTTCACAAGTCAAATCTAGAGCCGGTACATTCCCTCGTCCAGCTCTACTGTGCGATAGCTCCTTTTTAGAATCTCTGTAGTCCTTTTTTAGCTTATTTAGCTAATTTATCACTTGCTCTCTGGAACGAACAAAACCTGCCCGAGCTAAATCCTCCACCAGCTCACTGTAGAGTTTCTCCTTTCTAATACTCCCCTCAAGTTTCTCCTGAAACTCCGGAGAACACCAAATAAATAAAAACTGAGTTTCTTCAGTGGACCACTGTACACTACGAGTTGCCTCAGTGCGCAGGCGCGTTTGGTTCGCACTGAAAAACCAAGTATTTTTTGGTTCCCACTGCGAACGAACGTTCCTGGTTCGGGCCGGTATTTTTGTTGGTGGAAACGCGCCGAACGGTTCAAAATTAGGTTCGTGAACCAGAACGGTGCCGGTTCTGTGTTGGTGGAAAAGCGGGAAAATGGGTGTGGTTTGGGCTGTACTGGGTGAGGTTTTGGCTGTATTGGGTGTGATATTGACTGTAATGGTTGAGGTGTTGACTGTACTGGTGTTTGGCCTGTATCAGGTGGGGTCTGGACTGTACTGGATGTGGTTTTGGTTGTACTGGGTGTGGTATTGACTGTAAAGGTTGAGGTGTTGACTATACTGGTGTTCGGCCTGTATCAGGTGGGGTCTGGACTGTACTGGGTGTGGTTTTGTTTGTACTGGGTGTGGTATTGACAGTAATGGTTGAGGTGTTGACTGTAATGGTTGAGGCGTTGACTGTACTGGGTGAGGTTTAGACTGTACTGGTGTTTAGACTGTGTCGGGTGGGGTCTGGACTGTACTGGGTGTGGTTTTGGTTGTACTGGGTGTGGTATTGACTGTAATGGTTGAGGTGTTGACTGTAATGGTTGACTGTACTGGGTGAGGTTTAGACTGTACTGGTGTTTAGCCTGTGTCGGGTGGGGTCTGGACTGTACTGGGTGAGGTTTTGGCTGTACTGGATGTGGTTTTGGCTGTATTGGTTGGCATTTTGACTGTAATGGTTGAGGTGTTGACTGTAATGGTTGAGGTGTTGACTGTAATGGTGTTTGGCCTGTGTCGGGTGGGGTCTGGACTGTACTGGGTGTGGTTTTGGTTGTATTGGATGTGGTTTTGGTTGTACTGGGTGAGGTTTTGGCTGTATTGGTTGGCATTTTGACTGTAATGGTTGAGGTGTTGACTGTACTGGTGTTTGGCCTGTGTCGGGTGGGGTCTTCACTGTATTGGGTGGGTTGTGATTGAGAAAGAGAGATCTGTAATGAGTTGCTGGGGGAGTTTCACTTTATGGTCATGTTCAATAACACATGCTGACTGTTAGGCTACACACACACACACACACACACACACACACACACACACACACAAGACTTCTCTCAGACAAAACAAAAATAACCTTTTAGTGAACAGAAACAACAAAACTCACGCAAGGCTGCCTGCAGGCTGTGAGCCGGCCTACTGCGGACACATCTGACCAATAACAGAATGACCAAAGTCTCTGTGTGTGTGTGTGTGTGTGTGTGTGTGTGTTTGAGTGTTATTAAAAGCAGTATAGAGCCATTGAACTTTCAACAACCATTAGTTAATTACACACTCACACAAACACATTTCTGGTTCTAGTTCAGTGAAGCAGGACTGTAGAGAGCTGCTCTAATGAACTGTTTAATTAATAACCTTTACATATTTACATCCACAAGCTCTCTCTCTCACACACACACACACTTATATTTACACAGTCATGATAAAAAATAAGTGTACACATTTTATGCTTTTATGTATCAGAACATCATAAAAAGCTTCTACAGTCAATAAAATGAGGTAAACACAACCTCAGATGACCAACAACACAGACTCCACCTCAGTTATTCATTTAACAAAAACTAGGCCAGAATGCAGAAGCATTGTGGGAAAAATAATACATTAATTAATAGTGAATAGCTTGTAGAAACACCTTTAGCAGCAGTAACTAGAAGTCATTATTTTCTGTATTTCTGTATATCCTGTTCATCATCATTCTGGAGGCTCACTCTTCTTTATAACGTTGATCCAGTTCTTTGAGGTTTGTGGGTATTTGTTTATACACAGCTCTCTTAACACTAGAAGGACGAAACCAACAAATAAGCAGAAGGAGGGACTCTGTCCTCAGGATCTCAAATTTTCAGTCACACTAGCGTTAAAGTTCTGGACTTTGACTGGGTCACTGTAAAAGCTATTCTGCTGTAGATTTGCTGGTGTGCTTGGGATTATTGTCCTGTCGTCTGACACAATCTTCCTGTGGGACAGATGGCCTCAAGTTTGATTGTAGAATACTTTGGTATACAGATGAGATTCTGGTCAACTCAATGACTACAAGGGGCTGCAAAACATGCCCAAAATCATCACCCCTCCACCAGACATGGTAGCAACCATTTTACCAAAATTTTACCATTTTTTCCAGTAACGAGTAATCTAATAAATTATTATTTCCAATCCAGTAATCAGATTAAAGTTACTCACCTAAGTCACGGCGCGTTACTATTTTTTTAATCATTTCCCTTTTTACAATATATATATCATAGTAAAGCAGAGAGAAAAGATTCAGCATCTCATAAAACGGTCTCTTTATTACTGTCCAAACAAGACTTAACACAAAGGCCGCACATCACAACACACTCTAAACTACTGATGTCCCCAACATGACTGTACGTCTCATTAATTTGTAAGTCTGCAAACAGGGATCAGTAAGTGATGTAAGAGAACATGAGAATATAACTATACAACTATTACACTGAACTAACACAAAACAATCACAACAGAATTATCCTTAATAAAACACAACAGTCCCTAATTATGCACAACCCGCGGGGGATTCTGGGAAGTGACGTCACTGACTCTTTGTGGCCTCGGTTAAGCTGACACTACAATATTTTTACTTTCTTCTTGCAGGATTTGACGTAAATGTAAACAATGAAGGGAAGGGTTATCAAACTGGCTACGGTTTACCACAGCCTTAGACTCCGTGCAAACTCATTAAAACACAGCAGCGTTTTTCTTAAAGAGACAGTAACCCTTTATACTGACACTACTACACTATGAACTAACGCATAAGAAACATTAATTTATCTAGTTTAAACCAAAATATTACAAAAACTGTCTCATGCAATCAAAATATCTTAAACCAATAGTCAAAAAATTAAATGACCATATTCACTGTGTTTTGTTTTGTAAAACCACTCCTTGCTGCTCTAATGATGTGAACAGGTTTAATGTTCAGTTTTGCCAAAACAGTGTTAACAGTTAAATATGTGAGGTCAAGAAAGATTCATAAAAACAATTTATGTTAAGTGTTAATATTTATGTTAAGTCATTAATGACTATTTTATTCTTTATTTAAAAATATATATTTAAAATAATTCAAGAGAACCCGTCTTTTTAATATATAAAACATGTATTTTTTCAGGAAATAGTTTTTAAGTTCAACTTTAAATGTCAGGAGATACATTGTTGCTGTTAAACATGCATTTCCAATAAAGTGAGTATTGGCAAAACTGGTTGTCATTTTTATGTAGAGGTGGCGGGGGGGGAGACATGTAATCTAACTTAGTTACTTTTAAAATCAAGTAATCAGTAAAGTGACTAAGTTACTTTTTAAAGGAGTAATCAGTAATCAGTATTCGATTACTTTTTCAAAGTAACTATAGCATCACTACCCTCCACCACCGTGCTTGACAGTTGGTACAAGTTTGTGCTCATATGATGGCGCTGTGCATAATGGCCAAACTTCATTTCTCTTCTCTTGTCTATTGTTCCAGACGTCCTGTGGTTTGTTCAGATGCAGCTTTGCTAACTTAAGCCATGCTGCCATGTTCCTTTTAGAAAGAAGAGGCTTTCTCCCGACAACACTTGCTTCTCTATGATCACTGCTGGTGTCTTTCCTCCTTGACATTATGTTAACACACCTGAATGCTCCAGACCAGCAAACAGTCAAAACGTCTGCTTTAATAGAGGTAATCACACTTGCTGATGGCTGAAACTCACGCTCTGAATTCATATGGAAGCGGTAAGGGTTTGCTTAATTTTTTTCCACACGTTGCTTTTAAATTCGGACCTAGTTTTTGTTAAATAAGGTCATTGTAAGGCCCAGATGTTTGTTTTATGTCCTGATAAATGTGCTATAGACCCTACTACTTAAAACCTCACACAATTTATTCAGTCATCATTTCAAAGTCATGTGAATGATGCTTTGGGTTCAAATACATGCACTACCCCCAACCCACACCTGAACAGTACCTGCTCATAGTTGAAAGTCTCCAACATGCCGAGGATGAGTCCCTGGATCTCTGCTAACTTTCCTCTGCCGTACACAGGGTCCTGAGAGGTTCACACAAACACAATTCAGAAATATTAGGAATAACAACAATGAAAATTGATCATGTAATAATACTCAATACCATACATTTTCACAATATTTTGAAAACAAAAATGACAAAATATGATATACTAACTATCCACACTGCTGCAAAATGTACTGAATCTACAGCCTTAAGGCGAAAGGAGGGTGGTGTATGCATGTTGAAATTGACTGTTAATTAAGTACTAGAATGAACATTCATCATGAAGCATCATATTTTCTGCAGCTCTGTGTTATTATAACATATGCATGTGTTATTATACATATGCATGCGACTGGAGCTGCTCTGTATTAGTTGGCATAAGTGTTCATCACAATGGGATCACAGATTGTTTTACCCAACAATTCACTTTCGATGCCTCACAATTAGCCACAACGTGACAACTGAGAAGGTTGATCAGGTTTACCTAGAGGGTTGCTATGGTAAACCAGGCGGTTGCTAGGGTGTTGCTATGTGATTACTATGGTACTTTTGTGTTCACTTGGAAAAAACATGGACAAATTCTGGAATAAATATGATTGTTATGTGGAAACTGCGTACTGGAACAAAAATAGTACAAACCCACCATCAGGGCATACACTTCAGAACTGGTTTGGTATCCGAATATTCAAAGCTGTAAAATGCTGTAGAGTGGCACAGTACCGGTCAAAAAATTCCACATTTTCCCATTTTTATTGACAATTATTCGGTTTAATGTCTCACTGCAATCTGAAATGAAAGTCTAGGCGTTAATCAAGAACTCATGAATCAGTTTACAGATCAAAATGTGTCTAAACTTTGGACACAAAAGTGGCACCTTTGTCAGATATAACAGCTGAACACACTCGTGACATTCTTTCTACAACAGACATCAAACATTCTTCAGGACAGTTCTTCACTAATCTGCTGCAGAACGTCACATAAATGTTGGCACTTGTAGGTTTGCTTTACGTTTTACTTTATCCCAAATCAGCTGGATGGGGTTTAAGTCTGGAGACTGTGCTCCACTCCATGTTTTCAAGCTGACCATCTTGTTGTTTTTTCCTGAGGTAGTTCTGGCAGAGCTTGGACTGATGTTTTGGGTCATTATTTTGCTGTAGGATGAACCCCTGACCAAGTAGGCGCACACCAGAAACGTTCTAAACTTTTGACCGGTAGTGCACATCTCCACCAGAATTAGGTGATGTAAAGTGCTACTAAAGCAAAACTCTGAATGTAATCCAGTTCCTGAATCTGCTGAGATCTGATCTTTGCTCTATTCTGATGTTGTGGTCATTTTTTTTTATTTATTTTTTTTTATTATGTTATTTATAATGTTGCTTTTTAACCAGTTATGGTGGTTTACTTTGGCTGTGCCTGTGCAAAAATGATGACATATTACATATTACTTGTTTTATGTTTTGTGATAATTAATGAACTTGGTAACTAAATTGTGTAGAAAGCCAATAAAACATAACGGGTGCACTAACTTTTGCACATGCCTGTATGTGAATGTAGCCAGTTAAACCAGCAAAGATCATTTTTCCCCCCATGTATCTCACACACACACACACACACACACACAGTAGTAGCCACGTTATCGGCCTGTTGCACACGCTCGGGTAATTCCAACCTCGGCTGGAGCTCAGACCAGGCCAGACACGGAGATCAAAGACAACACACACACACACACACACACACACACACACACACACACACACACACACACACACACACACACACACACACACTTTCAAAGGTCTGGATCCACCGTTTTCATTTTTTTGCAAACAAATGTGGAAAATTTTGGCAATACATTATTCCTGTGATATGCTGATGTACTAGTCCACAACCCCACAATTAGAACATATAAAATTATGACATAAAAAAAGTTTATTACATCCATTCCTGCTTTCCAGGCCTGCAGCACATTCCAAAATAAGTTAGGACAGGGGCAGTTTAGGGCTATTTATGAGGTATGAAGAAAAAACAAAACAAAACATTATATTATCTCCCTCTGCATAATATTACTAAACAATTCAAGGAATCTGGAGGAATTTCAGTGTGTAAAGGGCCTAAGCTGAACACCTGTGATCTCTAATCTCTCAGACAGCACTGCATCTCATTCATCAATAGCTGATATAACCACATAGGCAAGATATTTCTTTGGCGAACCTTTGTAAAGCACTACAATACAGAGATACAATCACACATGCCACTTAAATCTTTACTAAATACAAGCCTTATGTTAACCATGTCCAGAAGCAACATCAACTTCTGTGGGCTTGAAGGCATTCCAGATCTTTTTTTAAAGAAATGGATGCCGTGTGCTGCAGACCAAAGACTGTTATCAGCAACAGTCCAAAAGCCAGGATGTGTCATGGTATGGGTGTTGTGCCAGTGCCCTCGGCAAAGGTCATGTACACTTTTGAATATATTGAGATTTTAGGACAATGTGTTGCCTGAATGACGACTTCGTTTCCAGGGATGTCCATGCATTTTTCAATAAGACAATGCAAAACCACATGCTGCACATATTACAAAGTCAAGGCTGTTGAAGAAGAGGGTACCAATACTGGATTAGCCTGCCTGCAGCCCTGACCTGTAGCCCTAATAGAAAATAAAATATCCCAACACTACTGTACACCTTAAGATGTGTTTACAGGAAAAATGGGACAAAGTAACTCCAGAGACACATCACTTGGGATCCTCGGTGTCAAAACAAGACAAAACATGAAATATCTTGTGTTCATCCTGTCTGTAAAGAAATAAAAGTCAAAGTAAATGTAAGAAACACTGTTTTTATAATAATCAGGAGAAAGCGGCACAAACAAAAACCACCCACAAACAAATGCATTATTTATCTTTGCATGCATGAAAATGTGTAAAATATGTTTAAACACATTTTAATGAGAAGAACAATTGCACACATCCGAGTAAGCAAAGGTTGTGCGTGTGCATGTGTGTGTGGTCACAGGTAATAATGTTCTGTTAAAACAACAGCAAAGGTCTTCTCTATCTCTTTCCTTTAACTTCATTTCTCTTTTCTGTCTCGATCTCTCTTCTGAACAGACACTGAGTGATGTTTCAGATCTCACACCCTAATACAGTAAAACTCTCAGAGTCCTGTCTGTCTCTCACACTCAGTGTACTGCAATAACCCAGAGACTGCTGACAGAAGATCCTTACAGAGGTAGCACAGAGACAGAGACACCGACACAGAAAGAGAGAGACACAAAACAGACAGAGAGAAAGAAAAAGAGAAATAAGCAGAGCAATAGAGAGACAGAAAGAGACTGAAATAGACTGACAAAAAAGACAGGAAGAGAAAGACAGACAACGGATGAGAGAAAAAGAGAGACCGAGATAGTAGACAGAAAGAACAAGACAGAGAGAGCGAGAGAAGACAGACAGAAAGGGGGAGAGAAAAAAAAGGGGAAATAGAGAGAGCGAGAGAGACAGAAGACAGACAGAGAGATGGAGACAGAGAAAGAAAGACGGGGAGACAGAGAGGCAAAAAGAG